>LGRX02000765.1:35451-105297 GCA_001247695.2 Cymbomonas tetramitiformis
CTGGGGCATGCGGACACTGGGGCATGGGGCATACGGTCACTGGGGCATGGGGGATACGGTCACTGGGGCTTGGGGAATACTCACACCTCGGCCGACGGCTCGCCTGTTTCTGGATCAAAGACCATGGCTCCTTCAGCAATGCGAACAGTGCGCCACGCTGTCTGCACGTCCTTCGGTTTGACGTTCTGGTTGTTCCTGTACTGGAAACGAAGAAAATCACGAAGAATAGGACTAATCTCTGGCCGAAAGAACCCAATACGGGTGCCGTCTGTGGTCCTGAGATCGTGAACAGAACATTTGGGAGGGCAGGTGCTGATACAGTGGTTCGCGTGTTCCATGTTGACGTAGGTTATTGGAACAACCGGATACTCGGCACCCAAAGAGGAGGCAACTGGCACGCCGATCCGAAAGGAGGCAGAGCAGCCACAAAACCGCGCAGATCTGTTGTGTTTGAGCTTTGTGGCGGGACGTGGAACAACGCCTTCTGGAGGGGGAGCGCATGCAGCTTTCGCAGCTTGGCGTTTCCGCCATTCGGACTGGAACCCGCAACGACATGCGTAATGATGTTTGTAGGGCCAACCATCATGCGCTGGACGAGGTTTAGCTAAACTGCGGTCCGTTTTGGGAGGTTTCGTATATGGTTTTGTCTTGGCGCTGGCGTCGTTTCTAACGCGCACAATGTGAAACTGGTTCGGATTAGGATCACTGGAAGGTGATCCGTAGTTTCCTTCGCCCCGGACAAAATCCTGTACGCGAGACACTGGAAGGTACGTTGTTGGGAGCAGTTTTGGTTTAGCTGATCGCGGTATGCTTTCCCAGGACCAGTGAAGATCGTGGCGAGAAAGCGACCCCCAAGGGATCCGGTATTCTAGAGAGCCAGCGGTGCCAATAGTGAACATGGTATCGGCAAGGAGGTTGGTTGCGTCGGGCTGTAGGTTGGGGCATGTAGGTTTAGAACCCGCTGGTTCTGTGCTAACCTCCGCGGTGTTGGCATGCGCTGCAACCAGATGCGACGCAAAGCCGAACATCGCGCGTGAACGCCCGCTAAGGGTTAGGCGTGAAAAGAAAGACATGCCTTAGGAGTAGGAAAGCAGAAGACAACGGACCGGTAGAGGCTAGACACTGGTCGCTGACCTATTGGGTAACGAAACGCCCCACGCGGACGTCGTACCAAGCTGGAATGGTCCACTTAGGTACACCGTGTTGGTTGTAGAAGACCCAAAAGAATCCGCAATCTCTATTTGGTGGCAGCCAGCGCCGAAGCTGCAGTCTGAACGCGAGTGGAAGATGAATAGAACCGTCGTCTACATCTAATGAGTAGAACTCTAAGCGCCAGTGGCGAATGCGCGGAACCGCATAATTTCTGGTTTGTCGTATAGTAAAAGGATTGTGAGGACGAGCAGCTTCAGCTTCAGGATTGGGGGGACGCAGTGGTATCGCCATGTAATACAAACAAAATGAATGCAGGGCGGCTGTTTTTTGGAAGCATTTAAGTGCTGTGAAGTGAAGATTTCGCGGGAAGAATGGAATCTAGGGAGCGGTCGTTTAGATTTCGCCAGAAATCGCCGGCGACACGAGCGTGGCAACGCTTGTGTCACGCCTTCATGAGGTCAGGTCGCGATTTCAGGTCACCATGACGCGATCGGGCCATGACATCCTTCCCACCTGGTGTCCGATAGGCTTTATCCCCCTGCCACCACCGCCACCAGCACCACCCCGCCCGCCACCACCAGATGTCGGAGGGGAAGGCGCGGAGAGGCGGGCCAAGGGGTACTCGTCGCGGTACACCTTGGTGATGCGTAAGGTGAGGGCGGCGAAGGTGAAGGGGAGATTGGCCCCAAGGTCGCGCAACACCACCAGGTAAAGTGGTGCGACGTGGGGGGAGACGGCCGCAGAAGCTCGAAGGACGCTGTAGAGGTCCTCGACCATGTTGGCGTCGGTGTACTGCGGGTGCAGCTTCTTGTGCTTGTCGGCCAGCGTGCGGAAAGCCGCGAGTTGCGGGGCGGGGTCGACGGTGTCGTCGAGAATGACCGCCCTGAGGCGGACCCAGAAGCGATGCGCGCCGGGGTCTCCGATGCCCTCCACATGGAAACGAAGGCGCTGCAATGCGCAGCGGCCATCGCGGGGATGCACCTCCGCGGACTCCTCATACAAGGTGAGGGCAGTCGAGCGGAGGACCGTGGGGAGGACGGCATAAACTAGCTCGTTGAGGATGATGTGGTATTCGGAGTACTCGTTGTCCAGATCCAGAAGCTTGGCGATGTCATCACGGGAAATGGGCCCGAAACCATGGGCCATGTTGGCGAGCAAGACCGCGAAGTCCGACTCAGCTTCAGGTCCGTCAAGGGTGAGGCCAACGTTGCTCTTGAAGCCATGGGTGCGAAGGAGCTTGGCCAACTCCTCGCCGTAGGAGAAGGCGTAGTCCAGTTTGTCCGCGAATTCGGTACGCTGGGAGGGCTTCACAGGCGTGGAGACCCAGACCGTAGCGTCAGCGTAAAATTCAGCAGAGGTGGCCGCCCGAGAGACTGGGGTCGGCTTAGTGGTTAATTGTGACATGCGCACAATCGGGTCTCCAGTGCCGTCACGGTCGGGACTAGCGGGTGGAGTAGGCCTAGGGGAATGCCCCCCCAGGAGAACCCCGCGCAGCACGAAGGCGGCTGGCGAGGGTGACGCGGTCCGTGCTCATCACTGGAAGAACGTAGTGCGGAATGACGTCGGGTTGGGTGTGCGAATGCCGCACGAATTCCGGGAGCTGGTTCCGCTCAAGGAAATGGGCCGGTGCCGTAAAAAACACGCGGTGAGTGGCGAATGAAAAGCTGGCAATGCGCGCAGCCAGGTGTCAGCAGCTTGTTTCGCGGCAAGTGGCCGCTGGTTCCGCGGGATCTAAGAGCAGTGAAGATCGAAACACCCACTGAGTGGTGAACCGATAACCTGACAGGAACAGTGAAATATATATATGTAATTGACGGAGTCGGATATATATATATATATATATCACAGAAACCTAGAACAAAGCTGTACAGCAGGCGCTTCGGGGTTTCACAGTGCGAAGATAATTAAATAATATACGGGAGGTGTTTTATTCCCTGAGCTGAGCAGAACCGTGCCAAGCAAGACGGCACCGCGGGTCGAGGGGTGACACAGGCGGACAGGGCTGCCACCCCCTTACAGTGGGGGGGCTAAAGTCACTGTTCCCATGAACGCCACCAAGTTGGATGCACCTTGTTCGGCCAACTTCTTTTGCACCTTTCTACTGAGTAATCGAGGCTCGAGACCCTTGAAAATTGGAAGGTTGATCGCTTGGAGGATTAGACACTCATGCGCAATGCAATAGTCTACAGCTTCGGCATACCGCTTGTCCTCATCTCCCTTCTTCCCCCCCATGCCGGTCAGTCGGTTGGCACTATGCCGCACTGTACGCACGAAGCAAGGCACGCGTAAGGCATGTGTAGGAAATATAATTACATTAACGGCGGTTGCGGTACCAAATTCAGATGCGTAGATACGCGGATACAGACGACAGTAACCAACCGGAACGAACGACACTGTAACGTGGTCGTAAGAGCCAAGGGGTTAAAGTACTTATTGTATAGCGCTATGCATACTCAGTCACCGTGTCACCGCGGAGACTATTCATTACAATATATATTCATATATATATATATGATACGAGACATACGACGGTCACATGACAGCGACAGATCGAGAGTGTACCATTATTAATGACTGTACCCTTATTACATGGGGAAAATGGTGATCTTGCACCACCCAGTTCAGGCGATGTACCGCGATGGGGTTCAACCCACGTGGCAAAAGCTTCGCGCATACGTCTATAAAAAACTATTTCTATGCTCTTGCAGACTTAAATTGGCGTTTGCTATTGGTTTCAGGTATGCGGGGGGTTCACCACTATTTACATCACTGTTTCGACCGGTTTTGTGACAGGTTTGCTCCAGATAAGGCGAATCAGAGCATCGACCGATATATGGGGCGTTCGGAAGAGTCACATTTTTTTTCTTTTTTTCTTTTTCTTTTTCTTTGGGGCGTTCGGTCTTTCAAATTTACTCAAAAGTCAACTTGGGTTAACTGGGTTTGGGCTATATATTGCCGCAAGGCATCGCCCACGGAATTGTGGTAATAAGGATGCAGTTGTAATAAGGGTACATCCGCCTATATAACATATCATATACAGTGCCGGTGAAGTCACCACCATGGGTGAATTTTTGAGGAGCAGATCTATTCCAGAATCACGTTTTTGAATTTATATTCTAGGAATATCAGTCGTCTATTCTGAAATGATAATACGTTTCGCTATTCTTATTACTCTATTTATTTTCTGTAGTCGATCTCCACTGGCGAAATATTTATTGACGGCATCCTGATACAATATGGATTTTCGAAATTTTGAAGCTCGCCGGACCTCACCAGAACAATTCTCAGGGCGACGCCAGGTGTTGGATTTTCAAAAATTATCTTGTCACGTGTCAGTGTGGATTCTTGCCTCGTACAGCTGCTCTATCGCTCGACTGCAACGACGATACGTAGAATACGTACTGTGTAAACCAGCGGGGTGATAGTGTCACGCGCATAAACTTGTGCACCAACCGGTTCGTGCGCGCGAGCGACGCGTCGTGAGTCACCCCGTGGCGTGTGCATCCTTTATAATTATGTTTGATAATATTTCTGAGAATTTTTGTAATGGGCGATTTTTCCGGGGTTGTCATGCGGGTTCACACGTGAGTATGTAGTAGGCGCATCCTTATTATATGCATGTCGACGGGATGCATTTTAGAGTAGGGATATACCCGGTCGGCATATCTACTGTTTCGGAATATGGTACACACTACGATCTGGGTAGAATATTTCGGAGATATCGTTAAATGAAATAAACTGAGTATCGAAACAGCTTAAGTCGGAACGGAAACTTAAACCTCAAATTATTGTACTCCTACAGACCTATCACACTTCAAGGAATCTTACAGGGGGCCTGCATCAAAACTCTCGGGAGGGCTGCCCGGACAGATTCCGTCAGGTTTGAAGGTTTCGTTGGTAGAAGAAGCTTGACGAGTCTGAAAGATGATTACCGAAACGAGAAACTCAGAACCTGGAACTGTTCAACTACTGTCGTGCGATCACACTAGTCACATTCACAGACCCGAAAATGTCAGAGGTCATACCCGGTGCTACCGGTCAGAGCTCTGCAGCTGTCTGGGCAGATTTCAGCAAAATGCATTTTTATCTTCTCATGTGTCATATCGTGAAATTCTACAGTGAAACATCTCTCAGTATTGCACTTTCTAAAACCTAACGAACTGGGCAGAAGTTTCCGTGAGAACTTGAGCTTGCAGAATGATAATCTAACGGTCAATACTCCGTCGATGATTTATGTCAATCACAGTCCGTCGTCTTTGAGATTCAGTGGGAAGGTAAATACAAACCTGACAAGATTGTCCAACAATTTGCTACCCCCATAAATGGAAACACAATAGGAACAAGCCTCTGTCTACCTCAGCAAAAACCTCACCTTCAACCTCCGTTCAAACCCGTTCAAACCCGAGAATTGAGGGCGGTGACGACTCTCTCTCACACACCTAATCTGACTCAAAATGCTTAAATTCTGATGATGTACAAAACCTGAAAGAGTGGCTTCCCTTTGCTCAAGGGCAAAAGCTACCAAACTGCACGAGCACGCTTTAAATCAAATATTTACATAACAAGTGTTAATACAGTTGAGGCAATATTACTTCCAATTTAGATTTCCTCGTCGCTGAAGTCGAACTCGTCTATCGGGGGGAAATCCCCAACACTTACCTTATCTGGACGTATCATTCCTCCAAAGCCGTCATCACATTCGAAGTACCGAGCACCCTTCACAGATCCATCATTCTTGCCAACAGGCTCGTCATATTGCACTCCAATCCAATAGCCAAGTGGCAAACCCTCCTTGGCTTGCCCCACATACCTGGCACTCGCAACATAACACGCAATCACTTCATAGTACGACGCCACTCTGTTCACGGGGCTCTTTCTAAGGTTTGATTGCAGCCTGACAAAGAGAACGTTCTCCAAGTGGGGAGACTTCCCACACGAACCAGCGAGACTTTCATTACCCAAGCCGACCCACAAGGATCGTCGGGGCATACCGAGCATGACAAGGACAATGCTAGAGAAGGTATGGAGCAGCACTCAATATTCAAAACGCGACACGCCACACACTCGAGCGGATAAGGCGACGTGTTGTTTGGCAACCATAATATCGACGTGGCTGAGACTGAACCGCAAATTCTTATGCATGCGATGACCCGATGCTCACACCCAGCCGTAAGCACTCATGGGTGACTGATGAATTAACGACACACTGTTTACACCAAGCCGTCGGAGAAGGGCACGCAGAAGGCGTGAGGTGCCCAACAAAACGAGGCTTAGTGAGAATACGACGTGCATATGCTGTCCCCGGGAAGTCGCTGTGCACAGGACAGATGGTCGGTGTCTCCTCACTTTATTTCGCCTCGCTTAGCACCAGGTTGAACTTCACATCTTTGTCCAACGCTCATGATGTGTGCAAGATCTTGCATGAAGTTCGGGTCTGACTGCACCTGTGAGGAAAATGAGTGTTGTTTCAGCTCGACACATATCGGGTTCCATTCTTCGAAAAAGCGGATGCACGTTCCCAGCTACCCCACATTTCAAACTGAGGTCACAGGATCTTATCCAAACTTGTCAAGCTTGCACGTTTGGAGCTTTGCCATCGGTGCAGTTTTGGAATGGCGGTCTAAAGAGCACGCTTGTTGGGACGTGACTTGGAAGTTGCGCACACGATAGTAAAATGTGTAGAATTCGCTTTGTGAGAAAAGAGGCAGAGGTGCCTATTACCTCTCTTGGGACATATTCAACACCTCGCTTCTTGGCCATTTCCTTCTCTATACACCACTCCGGATCTTCTGCCAACTTTTCGTTCTTAAACTTACGATAATTTTGCTCACGCGACTCATAATCTTTATCGGAAATCTTATATTTCTCGACCAACGAGGTGTCCTCCAACCACCCGTTTTTCGAAAGAGAAAACGGATCGCTGTCAATGATATGAATCGAGTATCCGTCTTCAGGAGAGTAGTACCCCAGGGGGCGATTTTCGTCGTCCATAATAGCGACAGTGGTATTATTGAAGTCTTTCAACTGCAGCGTCATCGCGCTTGGGGAACTTCCGCAGTGGCTTTGAAGGCGGTCTTTCAAACCCCCGATGCTCAGCTGCAAAGCAGAGAACGTAGGAATTCAAAATTATGAAAGTTATGCACTCAGGAAAACAAAACGCAGGTTTTAAGCCACAGGTCTTAAATACACAGATCTTACGTGTCTATCGAATCGTATTTCCATAAATCTCGCCTTGAGGTTGCTGTGGGTGATAGATAGGAGAACCGTGCCGTCAGACTGATTTGCTCCACCACACTTTCCAGGTGCCTTGACATAGTCCTTAAGTGCCTGCAAAGAACGGGAGACCATGAATCCTTTTTAGAAGTGCGAGTATTATTACAAGTGAAAACTGGGAAAACCAAGTCAACATATACCCTGAAACTGGCTACTTAAGCGGTCAAAGCCTACAAAACATACCTGAACGTCAACTTGAGACATGAACTGCTGAAAATCTGCGGCAGACATACTAAACTATGCTTTGAACTATATTGTAAAGGATTATGAGAACAGGAAGCTGCTCGGGATACGTTGAAAATTATGTTTGGGTTCGATAACCTAGGTTGTGATATTTCGTTGGACGGTTTAGGGAAGCAGCGTTTTGACCATCGCTTCCTGTCTTAACAGTACACGTTTACAGGAAGCTCTCTAGCTCTAGTCAACAGCATCAGCAGCAGCAGACCAAGCAAGACCTGTTGGATTTCGCAAGAGGCGTAGACATCCAAGAACCAACTAGAGACGGTAAAAGTGCCCACGTGTCATAAACGCGTTTTTTCATTCGAACACACCGGGAAGAAAAAAAGTCAGTGCCGGGTTCCGCACGGCATCGGCAGAACGAGAAGGTGGAGGTTGGACCTCTGCTCCTGATGATACATGATTTGGAACCGGGCCAAATTACTTTACCTTACTTATCTCTATGACGTGCAACCCCTCAGCTGGGGAAGGTGACCCATTCCCCTCTGTTGTGCGTGCAGTGGGCGGCGCTGTGAGTTGTGGGATGCGGTGGTGTGACGGGAAGTGTGAAATATATATATAGTGAATATATATATATGCACGCAGGCAAAGAAAGCTGTGCAGTGGCTCGCACGGGTTTCGCAGTCAAAAAGATGAGATAATAAAATAACTTGGGTGTTTTATTATCGCGGGTCGGCTGGCAAGATGCAAGTGACACCACAGGGCGAGGGGTGACACAGGAAGAGACAGTCACCCCCAGTTTATGGGGGGGGCGAAAGTCTGTCTCTCCATGACACCACCTCACCCCGAAGGCGTGAGGTGCCACGATGCAAGCCAGCAAAGCCGGGTCTAACATCCTACGGTGGGCTACACGGGCAAAGCCCTAAAAAAACAAGCATCATCGGAGACCCTAAGAGGTCTTTTTCAACCCAGCTAGTTTGGCTTCGCCGCGCTGGTCTATAGATGCGTGCTCTAGGGGCTTATGCCCATGCATGTGCTGTGGGGATACCTACTCCCACAGGCCAGTCGTGATTCTAGCCCCAGCAATCGTTGGTGGATGGCGGCGGAGTACTCGATTGTGGATGCAGTCGAGCGCCGCCAGGATGTCGTCATCCAACGCCCACGCGGTGCGGTGTGACAATGCGTGGCATTACCAGAGCAAGTGCGGGGACGCGGGCACCCCGATGGGGGCGAAGGCGGAAAATGCGGTGTGCTCCTCCTTTGCACACGAGTGCGAAAGCAGAGAGGGAAAACGGCAGGTCGGGTGCTACAGCACCACCACACACCACCAGACAATGGTCAATGAACACGTAGGGTGGATGAAAGAGCGGATAATGCTGCGGACGGAACTCGTTGCTGTCAAAGGTCTTGTCATTGGCGGAGGCGTTAGACTCGATGTTGGTGTATGGTGCATAAGCACCACCAGACACCACCAGACGATAGTCAGGTGAAGAATGCCGTCGATGTTCTCGGAGGTATTCCAGGGCATCCCGAACAGCGGCGAGGCGTGCACGTTGGCGCTCAGTGGCCATGGTTCCAGCGCAGACTGGATAATTCTGCGAAGGGAAATTATTAGGGTTCACAAGGGGAAACCCAAATTTTCGTAAAATGGACAATTCCAAGTGATGAAAGAGTCAATTAGGGGTAGATTTTGACGAGGAAGACGGTGGTGACGTCAAAAACGTCGTGCGGCAAGCCAATTTTGCTGCTGTTGAGGTGCTACTGGCCAGAGCGTAAAGTGAAATAGATGGGGACGACGTAGTCGAGAATACTGGAATATCCCGGTTCAAGATATCAGACAGTCAGTGAACCAATATAGATAAACTCTTATAAGAAATAAACCCTAAGCTAGATATACCCGGAACGGTCACGGAGTCGGAACGGTCTCGAGTCTAGCTACCTGTGACACTCGGTGTGTCACAGCACGGGCTTACGGATCAGTCACAGGTCCAGTGTTGGCTACCTAGGAATCTGTCATAGGGGCCTGCACCGGGACTCCCGGTCAGGGCTGCCTATACAGATTTCAGCACACCACCCCAGCACTGTGGGTGGTGACTGACAGGTAAGTCAGAGAAGTTAAGATAAGTTAGGGTAGGAGCTAGGGTGACAAACCTAACTGCTAATTCAACTGTGCCATTCTGATACACAAATTGAAACCCTCTAGCCGGCACAAGTGCAGAAATATACAGGCACTCAGGTCCTGCTAAACTACTGAAAAGCACTGTGGCAGCAAACCAGATTGAAGATTGTAGATGTCAAAGTAAAGCATAAACCAAATTGAAGACCATGTTGAGGTCAAAGCACATCTCAGTACACCACCAGAAAGTGGTGCACTGCCAGAGCCAGAAGTAAAGCTACTCGGGGTCAAAGTCCAGAGGAGCACCGTCACCACAATGTCCACGGTAGTAGCTTGCAGCACTGCTCTCCAGTGGGTCAGGCGGCCGGTGAACCACCGCCGCAGCACCCAGGGAGTGCAGCACTGCATCCAGAGTGACGGGGTCCAGCTCGGATATACCGGGGTAGATGCACAAGTCTCCCCTGCACAGCACAGGCTGCGGTGCAGCCCGACCCGATACCTGTACAGAGTCGATGTCATTGGCCGCCGTGTAGGCGGCAGCTCCCACTCCCATGATCGAGATCAAAAGAAAGAGAGAGACAAAGTAAGGAAAACCCCACGGGCCCGCGTGTGCGGGGAAGCCCCATGGCGGCTTGCCACAACCGTAGGTGCGGGATGCACCACCAGACTGAGGCACGTGGGTCGCGGACTCCGACGCATGATTTGCCGAAATGGTCGGAGTCCGCGGCTTCACGATGAAGCTGCCGTCGGCGAGGTCCTCGTAATCGTCCGTGTCGTAACCCGTGAGGTCAACCTGCCCGATGGCGGCGTGGTTCACGGTCTGAACGAACCCAGCGAACTCACCGTCCGCGCCCGCTGTGGTGGTTACCCGCGCCGATTGCAGTGGCGCGGGTTTCACATCCTTTCCCTGCGAGACAGGCATAGCAGGGGCCGGCACGGCGGATGCCGATGCCGCCGCACCACCTGCCGGAACCTGCTCCTCCGGCGTGGCCCCCGCCGCGGCGGGTCCGCACACCAGAGCCGAAGCCTGCTGCTCGATGCCGTCAGGAGGCGGGAAAGATGCGTGTGTGAAGTGCACCTGGTGATTGGCCGCGGAGTGAACCTCCGCGGCAAGATCGTCGAGCCGTCGAAGAATGTCGTCTCCTACGGGCTCGTCGGAAGCTGACTGCTGCTCCACCGCGAAGCCGTAGGCGGACACGTCGATGCCGCCCACCGCTCCCGCACAAAGCACCGCAGGCGGCCCGTACGCGGCAGCCGCACGAGCAAAGGACTCCGCGCCATCGTCCGCTGCCTGCTGAAAGAGCGCACACATGGCAAGTGCATGCACGCCCTCCGCGTCCTCCTCGTCGATAGGAATGCAGAATGCCGCGGCAGAGGTGGGCGGGTGTTGGCGCCCGCCCAACGGGCAGTCGCGGTAGAAGTGATAGCTCTCACCTTTGCCCGCCTTCTTGCACCTGCCGCAGAACGGCTTCGCTCGCTGGTCGTCCCGGTCGAATCCCACGGGCGGCACCTTGTGCTGCCCCATACGGTAGCCCCTCGGCTGCTGCGCACGCTGCTGCTGCTGTTGCCGCTGCTTGTCCCGCTGTTGCCGCACTACCGGAGCGCCCTCCCCGTGCTGCCGCTGTACCAGCTCCTTCAGCTCCGTGATCTTCACGAGGAGGGCGTCGTACTCGCTGCTGGAGAGGTGCGCGGAGATGCCGTCCTCTCCAGAAGCCGCCTTCCCCGTGTCAGTCTGAGCCCAAGCCTGGTAGATCTCTACCACCATGGAGCGGAGTGAGGCCAACGGTACATGGGCCAAGTCAGCAGCCATGGGGTAGCGCACCTTAACCGCAGCGTAGAACGCCGGGTCAAGCCTGGTGTACAGGCTCAGCTTACGCGTAGCCTCCGTAGGTGTCCAGTCGGAGGCCCTGTTGTCCCGCACCAAACGTTGCTCCCGCGCCAAGATCGGCTGCGGGTCCACGTTCGCGGGGTAACGCAAGGCCGCATGCTCCTCCTGCTGCGACTCCCGCAGCGCCACCGGTACGCAGCCCTTGATGATGTCGACCAGAGCTCGCCGGGAAAAATATTTATTTTAGATTATTTATTGCTGATTTTAGATTAACTCTTTTTCATGTTGATTTTAGATTAAGTTTTCTTGATGTCATCCGGCTATGACCGGTGGTCCTTTTCACGACTCCTGTTCAAATAATGTGCACACGCAGGTCAAACGCTGTAGTTCCCGCTTGCCATCATGAGGAAGCCTCCAAAAAGCTTTAAGAAGGTTTGTCTCACTTGTGATAATGGTGGGCGCCGTTGTAATAGACACTCCCGGCGTGTTCTGCTTGAAAATAAGGCCCCCCACTATCAACCCACAGCTTTCAAAGGCACTGTATTCGACGAGTATGCCCAAACTGGCTTCCGGCTAATGTATACAGACATTGTGAACCTATGGGAGAGTGACGATAGTGACGGTAACCCTATATGGGACTTTCATAACCGCTATGTGTATCTCGAATACACGGAGGGTATGCCTTGGGGAGGGGTTCGTTGGGGGGAAGGAGAAAGTGGAGTTGGGCGAGTGCGCCGTTGTGGGGGGGGTTCACCAAGGGGTGTCCAATGCGGATGGCACGCCCCGAATAGTGTTCTCCGCCAACTTGGCCTTGAAGGACGTGGCCTCATACGACCCGGATGTGCAGCTTAACCCAGTCAACTCGCCCATCCACTGGGGTTTTCTCGACTTCGCTGCCAAGGAGTACGTCAAGTACTTCCTCGCGGGCACGGACCTCGCCCCCACGGTGGACGATGCCAACGTGAAAGTGCTCAATACTTTGGGGGCAGACGTTATGAAGTGCTTGGACAAAGTCACGAACAAGCGAAGGCGTGAAGCGGAGGGTGCGCGGAAGCGTGGTAGGAGATAAGTAATAGATTAGGCTTAGTGAAATAGGGGTACAATACGTGTATGCCATGCTTAGCCACGTGAAAAACACATTTACATTTACAAGTTGATATATATCATTACTTGTTTTGGCAATCAAATAATATTTGTTTGTTGTACTTGCTCGTTATCGCTACTAGTCTTTGCTAATTTACTATCCTATATTAGCTCGAACTCGACGTTCAAACGTTCAGAAATATTCAAACTTGCATTGCGCTCGTGCCTCTCGAGAGGCACCACCATCCTCTGACAAGTTTTAGCGCACTTGCCGCACAACTTGTACGACACAAGGGAGGTGAATTTTCCATCGTCGTCGTTTCCATGGTCGTGGAAAACAATGCGAGTGGTTGCGATCTCCTCGCACCACACCCACGCACCCTGCTTGCGGTTGTCGACAGCGTAGTGGTCGAGCATTGGGAAACAATCGAAAGGAAACTCTAATGGCCAAACGCCAGCCTCCCCATACTCAACCATGCATATGAGGACCTTATGCAACTCGCACCGCTTGTTGGGGCGAGTGAGTCCATAGTGGGGATCCTTCGTAGGGTTCTCGTCTTCCCCGCGGACCACGACGTGCTTTTGCCAAAGCGCTGGGCAATTGTACGGGGCGGGTAGGTAGCCTCTGGAAGATTGATAGTCCTCGTCCCTATTTATTACTCTGTTCATTTTTTTATTTGCGGGCTAAGACTTAGTCAAATAGGTTTAGTCAAATACAATAGCGTCTATAACGTATATGGTATACACATGGCACCCATGACAGTCGGTAAATGACCATCTAGGAATCGGTTCTTCATTCCAAAAACGATTGTTTGTTCGCGCGAAAAATGGAACCGGACAGTGCGGCGGTCTCCGCACGCGGAGCGGTCCGACGTGGCAAGTGGAGGCGGCGGGCATCCAAATATTTGTTTTCAAGTGTTTCAAAAAACATTTTCTGGTCTGGACGTTCGCTAACGACCTAGCAGCACCCTGTAAGAACGCGTATAAGGTGGACTAACGCGCAGGTATAAGCTATTTGCGTACTGCCCAGCTGTGTGAAACTAGGAGAAATCTAAGAATTGGAAACATAGAGTGGTCAAATGTTTTGCTGAGATTGTAGGTTACCCCTTTTAAAAAACTTTTGGTGTTAACGAATTTTAAGTTCGGGCTTGAGTTAATAGGAGTTTGACGCGTTCGCTGCAGACACGAGGGCCACCGCTTAAGTCCTAAAATTCCGCCCGCAGGCTGGAACTGCTGCGGTGCACTCTGTGCTGCATCGCTTGTGCTCACACTTGGTCACAGCCTTTTTTTGCCTCACAGGAAGGTTTTTATCTTTTTACTTAAAGGGAGCAGCGCGTCCAGAGAGTAATTCTCTGGCGGGACTTGTGCGTCCTCGGGTCTAATCGCCCCTGCTCCCCCCTCTAACTCTGGCGTGCTTTGTTGTGTGCAGATCCGCTTGCAGAGTTAAAGAAAACTCCCGAAAAGGTATACCAAAGGTATATATTTTTCGCGGACTGTTTCGAACTGAAGAGCAGCTTTTTTTTTCAGTTAACGAAACCCGTCATTATTCGTTTTGCGGAGGTCAGAATTGTTGAGCGCGGCAGCGCCGAGAAAATAGTCATGAGACTGCAGCAGGCTCAGTGCAGCCTGCAAGCCTCATCTCTTTACCTTAGTTTAGTTTGCCTAAGGCACAGGCCTACTTGCGGGTGCATATCTTGGCACCATACTCCTGCTGGGATGAGTGGTATTTTTGGGGCTGCAGTCTGAGTATTGGGCGAACGCCACTCAGCTTGGGTTTAATTCCCAACAGTCCCGGGAGGGGGGGGGTGGGGATACAAGTACCGCTGCTGAAGAGGAAACTATTCCCCTTTTGCGGAAGGATTTGCGACCGTCTAGTATTACATAATAGAAGGGAACATACCATCCCGTTTGCTGCACTTTTGATAGGGAAACAAGATACAACCCGGACTGCGATTCAACACGCAGTGAGGGAACGATGCGCTTGGAACGGTGTGCCAAAACAGAGTGATATTTTTCGGGACTGTAGTCTGAGTATTGGGGCTCACCCCGCTCAGCTTGGGTTTAATTCCCAACAGTTCCTGGGGGGTGGGGGGGTAGCCAGAACCGACGGCGACCGTACGCGCCGTCGATTCCACAGCCAACAGCACCGAGATGCCCCGTTGAAGCACTTATTAAATAGATAGATAGTCACGCACATAGCCTGTGTATTTTGTGTGGCGTTCCCTTTGTGTTTGAGGGAGGCACTATCAAGTGCATAGGAAAGGTCCGAGCATCCGTTGCATGGGTTGCTGCTGTTCACTGTATGCCTGAAAACGGTTGGGATCATCGGCATCCAGTTGTGTGAGGCTGCCGTATGTTTGAGAGCTCAAAAAGCATAGAAACTAGTTGTATTATATGCACTCTTGTTGTAGAACTAGGCTTGGATAGGTTACCTTGTTGGTATTATTATTATCATTTTCATTCTTAGCGCGTTTTCACGAATAACGTATCTTGTGAACCAATTTGAGGTTTCAACACTCCTAAGACTATTTGTCATACCTACAACTTTTGTATGTACATATATAATAACGTTAGCACTCACATAGCACCAATTTTCACGCTTCCGACAAGTGCAGGTTGCCAACACGCTCAAACCCTAAGTCATACGTCCTACACCCCCCTCACTTTTCCATTTGCTTCACAACAAATGCATTCGAATGAGCCAAAATGGACGTCACCATCGTTTTTGGCAACATCGAAATAGGTAATATTGCTATCAGTATTGTTGGCATACATTGGATAATTCTCCGAATAAAACCCAAACCCCTAGATGGTCATTTCGACCCCCCCCTGGGTGCCATGTGTAAGATATCGTATAGCGTGTACTATATAATAACATATCACGTTGTTCGCATACATACTCCCTTGTGTTCGCATCTTACTATCACTTATCGACCCAAGGAAACTTTGTTAAAGTACGAAACAAGTATGCCCCAACCATGTTGCGACCACTGCGAACGGAAAGCGTGGCTCCGCGCTCGGTTCAACCGGGACTTGCAAGACCTGCAACAATCTTTCGCCAACAATTTTGAAGGGTACCCCGACCACGAGCGGTTCCTTGCAAGGTGGGCGGTAGTGGGTAGGGACCTAGCCGATATTCCCTTGCCACAACCTGACCGGCTCACTTGCAAAAGTTGCTTCAAGAACATTTGGCTACCACATGCTACCACGGATATTTACTTCACCTCCTGGGCCAAGTGGGAATTTTTATAAAGTAAAGCAAAGTACAGAGGTTGCTAGATTGATTCAAAAAAATACTTGAGAATAGTGTGTACACAAAATATTAATACTTGCTATTACACGTATGTACACCTTAAGAAAATTGTCTATTCCTTAGCTACGCATAGTCCGCACAACCATGTTCCTGCTGGGATCTTGCTTAGGCTTGGACGCAAGCAAAAAATATGGAAGCCCTTATTGCACACGTCGCATAACAACATTTCATCTCCGTTGTCTTCTTCACCGCACAGTTCGCACGATAAACTTTTAGGAACTTGCTGCGAGCATCTGGCTTCCATGTCTAGCTCTGCCATCTCGCGCGCTCGCTTGGATGCTTCCCGTTTCAGTTTCGCGGTGATCTTCCCAAGGGGTTGCCTTTTCAAGGCGCCAACCGGTTTTCTCGGGCGTCCCACTTGTGGGTGTCGGCCAATTATGTCGAGATGTTTTTCAAGAGGCGCCTTAAACTTCCCTTTGAATAAGCCAACAGCAATACTACATGCACACGTGACGCTCTCCGCGTAGATAGGGCACATACACCAGTGGTGCCCAAATTCGGTGACGTTATTAGCGTCCAATGGTCGTAAGATCACAAAAGACTTGTAGGTGTTCATGAACTGCTCGAAGGTGACAACCGTCGCAGGAGGGTGTTCAGGGTCGCGCATAAGGGCGAGGAACTTTACCACAAGGGGAGCAATCTCTTTCCTTTTATCCGCGATAGTGGAAGCACTCAACTTCTCGAAGGTCTTAAGGGAGGGAACGACAAAGGAAGGACGGTCTGTAACCCCCAAGACGCCGGTCGTGCGCGTCATAAGCTCGAGCATGTTGTTGTCAATCATAAGTAGCGCCTCCCGCCAAATAGCTTGTGTAATAACTGGAGTCGTAGGTATTGGGTGTTGCCCGTCGTAGATCGTCTCCTCGTGCATGTATTTTAGCGCAGAAGGATGGAATACCTCGAGTTGGAGTTGCTTACGCATGGTCATCTCGTCTTTCACGTGTCTATTCACGCACTCGGGACTATTCTGCGTAGATTGGATCCCTTCTGGCATGAAGCCGAGAACCCACCCACCCCACTTGCCCCACCAAGTCTCCACGAACCAGTTGCAAATATACTCTTCCTCACGCTTGTATAGTTCGATGAAGAGCTTGAATGCACTATCACGAGCACCAACGATGGTGATGTTGTGTATATCCGTAACGCCCTGCTTGAAGCCGTTAACGTTATGAGCGTCGTTGAATAGCGCGGTCTTCTCGTTAAGCTTCATCATGCAATGCGACCAACATATCCCTTGCGTAATCTCTTCCGCGACAAGTGTACAGAGGTTCGTAGGTAACCTCAAGTGCTCTAGAACATGCGTGATGGTTTCCGGAAGCTTGGCGTTAGCGTTGAAGAAAGCGAGGGAGTGATCCAAAGTATGATAACGAGGTTGCCACACTTTCTGGAAACCAAGTTGCATAGCCGCGATCAAGCAAAAGTCCACTATTTGCGAAGCATAGGCGTCCTCGTGCGATTTGATGGCGAGCGCCCCGAGACGAAAACGCTTATCCAAGTAGGAAGACCCGTTGCATTCAAGGGGTAAGCCTTGCCAGTTCGTCTTGTACGTGTCGTCGCGTGAGCGGTGATCCTTTGCGAGAAGTACCTCGAGTTTCCCCCAAGTGGTGTAAATCACGCACCACCTTTTGCGTTTCTGCGCTGCGACATAATCCTTGACGAGTTCGGTGTAGTTCTTGTAAAGGGCACGCAAGTTAAACTTCCCTTTGTAAAACCTTTTCGAACGCGTACTCCACCCTTGGACGACAAGCATGTTCTCTAAGATATGCACGAAGTACTCAGCAGACTCGCAAGCAAGAATTGAGATGAAATGTGCTTGAAGGTTCCGTTCATAAACGGAAAAGTCTTCATTCCAACCCGCCAGCTTCCAAGTATTAAGCTCATCTTGGGTTGCTTGGGCTTCGAAAGGAATAGGAGGCAGGGTGTTCGCGGAATTCTCGGCGTAATGTTCCACGGTTTCGAAGCCGCTCGGTTGGAGTACTTGTCCTTCAAACATGCAAAGCGTCCCCGCCGTTTTGCGATCGGTCACGGGGATGGCCAACAAGTTGGAGGTCTGGCAAACCTCCATGAACTGACCGCATGTCTTTATGGTTCTAAGCTCCAAGATTTGTTTGCGATTGTTGTACACAAAGCTCTTTATGACCTTGTAATCAACGACGTCATCGTCTTCCATGGCTGTGGTGACTGCGGTACTAAGCTTCTTAAAAATGGCTTTAGGCGGAAGCTTTTCCTTGATCGCCTCCTTACACTTGTCCTTTAAATCTTTCGACATACCCTTTCCTATGAAATAAGTATGGTCGTGTGTCCCACGGGTGTACATGTTGCATGGAATAGTAGGGCATAAGGTCGTTCCCTTGACAATTTTGTAGTAAACCTGACAACCGTGTGTATGCTGTAAAGCACACCTGAAGTTTTGAGTCACGGAACCGTTTTTTTTCGACCTATAATCCTTGCCAGACTTGGTCACACCCTCGAGGCTCAAGGTTTCCATCTTCTCTGTGCACTCTACATACGATACACCATTGAGGACGGTACTCCACACTAAGGGGACACGGGTACGTTTCGACTTTTCCATGTGTTTAACGAGGAATTCCTCTTCATCCTCTTCATCCGAATGATATATATCTTCCACATTTTTTCCCGGGCTTGTGAACTCAAAGTCGTCGGCCGCAGCCATGTTACTTTCCTCTCGTTTGGCTACGCGACAACTGCTTTGTGTAACGTAGTGTAACGATGGCATGGATGCATGCACCGGTAATAGCCAGATGAGATAAAAAAAACTTAATCTAAAATCAACATGAAAAATGGGTTAATCTAAAATCAGAGAGAAATAATCTAAAATAAATTGCCTACCAGCTCGCCGGCCATCTCGGTCAGAGGAAGCATCCGTACCCGTGAGCCAGACATACGCGTTGCTGTGCTTCTCCACCACGAGAGCCAGCACGTCGTACAGAAGGCCATTCACCCGGCTCACAACCGGGGTAAGGGGGTCGTCGAGATCAAAGGACTTCAGCTCCAGCCCAGCCGACTCGAACTCCGTACGTAGCTGCACCACCAGGTCGGACAGAAGGCCAGCGTCGTCCGTACCGCGGAAATGATGTTTCTTGTCACCAAGAACGTCCTCGCGGATGCTCTTGGCCCAGGCACGATGCAGACGTGCCTTGTAGATCTCGTCGGTCAACTTCGCCTGTTCCTGCAAGTAACGCCTAACGGCCACGTCGGCGTCCTCGTTCGAAGCAGGGTTGGGGGTCGGAATAGTCGGTGTCCGCACCGTCGGGCTGTTCCGAACCCCGTCGATAAGCCTCAGCGAGGCATCAATGTCGCTGTCCCTCGTGAGGGACTTCTTTGCTCTGGTGGTAACACCCATAACTCTGAAAGCCTGATGGGAGGTGGTACGCCGGGGCGCGTTCGGGTAATGTGGGGAAGATGCGACGTCACAGTCACGGAAGGAGCGGTAGAGCCATGCGAGCGAGGGGCACTGGAAGACGTCGTCGAGGTCGAAGGTGCTCGAGCCACCAGCCCAAAAATCGGCAGCAAGCGGGATCAGGGCAAGCGTAATACCGTAAATGAACATTGCGTCGACTAGGCCCGGTCCAGGTCGAACCCCCATAGCTGCGGCTCAAAGACGCTCACCGCAAACAGCTCATCTCAAAATTCCCGTGAGTCCCCAAACGCGCCGTCGCGCACCACCTCTCCAAGCGGCTGCTTTAGCCAATCATGGCCAAACTAGCTGTGGAATATAGCGTGGAATGGGTCCACGACCTACTGGAATATCCCGGTTCAAGATATCAGACAGTCAGTGAACCAATATAGATAAACTCTTATAAGAAATAAACCCTAAGCTAGATATACCCGGAACGGTCACGGAGTCGGAACGGTCTCGGTCCTAGCTACCTGTGACACCTTGATGTGTCACAACACGGGCTTACGGATCAGTCACAGGTCCAGTGTTGGCTACCTAGGAATCTGTCATAGGGGCCTGCACCGGGACTCCCGGTCAGGGCTGCCTATACAGATTTCAGCAGAGAATGATGGTGATTAACGTGCGTTGCGCACGAAAAAGATTGGGCGTTGCGCTCAAATAAATAATAGCCGATGCCGTTGCAGCATGAACGGGGAGATGGCGGCGATGTGTAACGTTGCGTCACTGTGTCGGCCGGCTGGATGGGACGTAGTCGAGAATGACGGTGATAAGCGTGCGTTGCGCACGAAGAAAAAGATTGGGCGTTACGCTCAAACAAATAACTGTGGATGCTGTTGCAGCACCGCGTTTGGGGGGAAGGCGCGAAGTAACGGTACGTGACTGCCGGCCGGTTGGATGAGTAGTGACGTTGCGTCACTGTATACCGCGTTGCGCGGGATCCGAATGAAAGCTAAAAAGAACGTGAGAAACCACCAGCTAGTGGTAACCCATAACCTGACGGGAAGTGTGAAATATATATATAGTGAATATATATATATGCACGCAGGCAAAGAAAGCTGTGCAGTGGCTCGCACGGGTTTCGCAGTCAAAAAGATGAGATAATAAAATAACTTGGGTGTTTTATTATCGGTCGGCTGGCAAGATGCAAGTGACACCACAGGGCGAGGGGTGACACAGGAAGAGACAGTCACCCCCAGTTTATGGGGGGGGCGAAAGTCTGTCTCTCCATGATGGTGTGCATCCCACACGTCGACCGAACATGGAATAAGGGAATTTACATGTCGACGGTGGCTGGGGGCTTGGAGGAATGCTAAAAATATTTTCACAGATCGCGGTGGTAAATAGCGGGGTACGGGCGAGTGGGGCTGACAGGGGGCAGCAGGGCCTTACAGAGGTGGCTTGGTGGGAGCAAGCGGGAGTGAAATGGTGATGGCTTGAGGTACGAAATGCCCCGACTCTTTGTGGAGGTGGGTGCGTGCAGAGGGGCCACTGGGGGGGTGCAGATGGGTTAGTCGCCCACTGCCTTGACTGCACGCGTGAGTCGCGGCTAGGGGTGGGGAGGTAGAGGAAAATTCTGGAAATGTGGCACGTCATAGAGATATGGTGCAATCCAGGAAGGTGTGCAAATGAGGTTAAATATGAGTTGCGTGAACCCAATGAGGTTGCCCTGAAGTGCTCATGGGGTCAGGAACACCGATATGGGGGGTGCTGTCGGTGCCGTATATCTCTATGACGTGCAACCCCCCAGCTGGGGGGGGGTTGTAACAAACGCCGGCTTCTCATGGTACCGCGCCGGGTTTGTCCAGCTGGTGACAGACGTGACAGATATGACGAGTATGACAAACCTTGCATAAGATGACTGCTCGAGAGGTGTAGACCTGCCAGAGGAGATATGGTCATTATCCGGTGACCATGAAGTGATAAGAGGATATGACAGTTACTGTTCTGCCACTGACGTGTCAGTCAGAATGTGGTAAACGGTAACATTGTTAAAGCTGGCTTGGAATAATGACTTTCCATTGGCCAGATGAAGATTTCAGGGCTAAAGCCCGTTACAGTTTTGGGAGATGTGACAGAGAATTGAGAGATAAGTAAGCTCTGACCGTAGGTCAGGACTAGTGGACTCATTATTGTTTTGCTTCGCAAGTGCTAGGTGGCTGTTCGCGTGCCAGTGCTAGAGTGCTAAAACAGTTCTGCTCACAGCTTTGTACAATAATTCGTACTTTTGGTTATCATATTGATCTTTTGATGAATATATTTTACTGCTGTTTTTATTATTTTACAAAACAATAATGTCCTGCGCGGAGCGGCTTTTTATTTCAGTGTTAATTCGGAAGTAAATACCCTCTGGCGAGAAGTTAGCAGCAGTTTGTGACAGCGGATTCCATCGGAAGTCAGGCGACTCCAGGGGCACCCAAGGTGCACTGGCGGACCCTTCTTCTTTGATATACTTGGCGGTACTTGCACGAAAAAAAGGTCACCAGTGGCGGCGGCAGCGGATCGGCACTGAATTTACTGCTTAATGAGCGGCCTCTTGTTATCCTGCAATATGCTCAGCTTTACCACCTTGTCCTACAGTGAATCCAGGGGCACCCATGGTGCACTGGCCTAACTGCAGACAGGTTTGCCTCACTGATAAGCTAATCAGCACGGCATCAGCTTGGGCGGCAGCAGCGACAGAGCAGATCAGCGGTGAATGACCACCTTAATGAGCAGTTGTTTTCCAGCGGTCCCTCTAGTTAACCACCTTGTCTGAAGTGAATCCAGGGACACCCCTGGTGTACTGGCCTATCTGAAAGGCAAGTGTGCGACCTAGAAGCTAATTAGCGGCGGCATCTGCCTGGGCCGACTAATTAGAAGCGGATCAGCAGTGAGTTGCTACCTGTATGAGTGGACTTATACCTTACGGTTTCCTTGACAGTGTCACCCTGTCTGACGGCTAATCCAGGGACATCCCTGGTGTACTGGCCTAAGCCTGAAGCAGTAGTGTGTTCACAAGAGAATTAGTAGTGACATCAGCTCTGAAGGCAGCAAGTGGGTCGGCTCTATATATATATTAAATACTGTTCTGGCAGGGATATCTGGTGGATTCAGACCTGATTTGAGTACTGGCTCAGCCTGGAGTGCTGTTGGCTATTTCTGGAGCACCTACAGATGTGTGCTAAAACTCTCCTAGCTCTCCTGCGATACCTGGCAACTGGTGAGGCCCTCATGACACCGGTTACTGTACCTTCTTAATCAGCAGTGGTGTTGCGAATCCAGGGGTGCTCAGCACATTGGCTTAGCCTCCAGCTCTGCGTAGCGACCTGTACTCTTGCTCACTGGACTGAGAACGAACTTCCATGGCAACTTCTGGACCCTTAATGAGCAGTGGTGTTGCGAATCCAGGGGTGCTTAGCACACTGGTTTAGCCCCCAGCTCTGCGTAGTGGCGCTGTTTTTGGTACTTTAGTTGAGAAAGAGTCTCCTTTACAGCCTCTGTGCTCTTGATGAACGGTGGCTCAGCTAATCCAGGGGTGTTCAGCACACTGGCTCAGCTTTAAGCCTTTCTTACACGAATATCCTGCATCTGCTGTTGATTCAGAGCGTCGAGACATGTTTTTGGACCCTTGGGCCTGCGTTAGTTATACGCTTCTCGCCCCCTTGCTTGTTCGGAACGGTGTGAATCCAGGGGCACCCAGTGCACTGGCCTAAACCAGCCCGAATTAAGCCTAAGCTGGATGTCTTGACGTCGTCGTCGGTATTCTTGCAGCCTTTTAAGTTTGTTAAGGGCTGCGGGTAAGGGTGATCGAGCTCGAGTTTCTCGCTTGTTGGCGGTAACCGCGCTGTGCGTTGGTGACCGCGTGGGTCCTCGGCTGCTGCGTAGGCGGTGAAGCCCAGATCATCTTTCCCAGATGGATTGTTGAACCCGCATTCTATTCCAACTCGAGTATGGCAGGATGTGGGAGTGGACTTCGTCACAGGCCTACCCTTGACTGAGCAGGGCAATGACGCATTTGTAGCATTTACATGCAAACTGTCTAAAATGGTACATGTGGTTCCTATGAATTTTGGGGACAGCTCTGCTGCTACAGTGGCACGTATCTACTTTGACACGGTGTGGAGACAACATGGAGCTCCGATGAAAATAGTCAGTGACCGTGATCCACGCTTCCAGGATACCTTCTGGAAGGAGTTGATGAGATTGATGGGTGTGAAAGTGGCGATGACTACGCCCTACAACCCTCGCTCTGATGGTCAAGCGGAGCACACTAACAGGGTGGTGGAGGACATGTTGAGATCGTTTGTGGAGGACAATCCAGAGTCCTGGGACTTATACGCTACGAACGTAGAGTTCGCAATCAACGATTCGCGTAATGATGTTACAGGCTTCACTCCATTTGAATTATGTTGTGGTGTGTCGCCCATGTCGCAGCTTGACATCTTCTTGGAGGCCGCTCAATTGCACAGCGGGCAACGAAAAGGAGGGGTGGGGACTGCACATGAATGGGCGTCGAGATTTTCGTCGCAGTTGCGGGACGCACGCAGCAAACTTGAGCTAGCACAACGCAGGCAACGAGACGCTTTTGATCAGCGACACACGCAGCGGGAGTATGCGGTAGGTGACTTGGTCTGGATTGAGGCTAAACATCTTACAGAGAAGTTGATGGACAGAGCCTTGTGCCGCAAGCTGAGCAAGCGGTGGCATGGTCCAGTTGCAGTTACGGAACGCTTTTACAGCGATCTGCAGGCGGAGATGCCTGAGGCAGACAGAGGGGCACCAGTGGCGTATAGACTGAAGTTGCCCCCACATTGGAGAGTGCATGACGTGTTCGCGCAGCACAGATTGAAACCCTACACAGGTGGAGAGGACACTTTCGCTCTGCGACAGCAGACAGTGACACCTGAAGCAGTGATGGTGGACGGACAGAAGGAGGCTCATGTAGAGAAAATCTTGAGCCGACGCGTACGCGTGAGCAGGGGCAAAGAAATAGAGGAATGGAAGGTGCGATGGACCGGGTTCTCTAAAGCCCATGATCAGTGGAGAACGCGTGATAAGTTAGAGCGCGGTGCCCCATTACAACAGTTGCGGGATTTTGAAGAGAGACGCCTAGCAATGGAACAGCAGGTCAGGGATTCAGCTGCGCGGAGAAGGGAACATCGACGACACCAGAATGCTGCGTCAATAATGACAGCGGACAGTGGGACATTAGTGCAGCAATTATCAGCGCAGTTCTGGGGTATGTCTAATAGTTCTGCGAGTGCGTGTCTTCCATGGGAAGAACAACACTTTACCGATTCTGGAGAAGTGGCGTATGTGACTGAGTTATCGCCAGCTCCAGTAAAACCTATCAGAATACTGGTACTCTTCAGTGGCACTGGCTCAGTTCAAAGATCCTTCTCAGAATGCTTTCCTCAGGCACAGACAGTATCTTTAGATTCTGATAAGTTCTGGCGATCTACGCATGTTACCAGAATTGAAGATTGGGAATATTGGAGCTATTACCCTCCTGGATATTTTGATGTAATATGGGCGAGTCCACCGTGTACCCAATATAGTCAAGCGCGAACTACTGGAGGACCACCAGATTTAATATCTGCAGATGCTTGTGTAGAACGCACCCTTGACATCATCGAATATCTCAGACCGCGCTATTGGTTTCTGGAAAATCCAAAAGGGCGATATCCCAATGCTTTGCGATTCAGACCTGTAGTGGATCAATTATCTACCCCCTTGTTTTGCTCATATTGTATGTACGGGGCGAGAAGTATAAGAAACCTACTTGTATCTGGACTAATGCGCCGCCCAGCGTACCACTGCGGGAATGTACCTCGCAGACTCCGTGTCCATGTAAATGGGCAACTGGAGTGCACCCCCTTACTGCTCAACTAGGGCCTCATCCAGATCAGCAGGGGATGCAGAATTCTCGCGCAGTATATCCTATACCTGCTAAGTTACTGAGAACCTTATTTCAGCGGTTATTTCCCAGGAATACAGGTGATGAAGATGCTGGGGTGACATCAGGAGAAAGCCACCCCTAAGGGGGGGAGAGTTGTGCCAGGGGGCACGATAGACTGCCAATTACCCCCACGGAAGGGGGATCCGATTCAGATTACCGGCATATTGGGAGAAATATTGATAGGGAATCTGAGATCGTGGATGAAGAATGCAAAATCAGTAAATGTTATCTCTCTGGCAGAATCGTGAACGATAGAAATATTATTAGGAACGATTATGACAGAATCAACGGTGTTGGTACAATACCGTGACAGATGACAATAGAGATGACATTTATGGCGGCGCAGGTTGGGGAAAAACAGGGATTCCTGTGACGAGAGAAACTAGCCGAACAATCTGTGCTATATAGTGATGAAACACGATTCCTTTGGGAGCTTTGTTACAGAATAAAAATGTTTTCGTAACACGGGCCGTATTGCATAATCACCGGTTGTGATATATATCGATTCGTATCCGATTACTCTGAAACTTCGTATATGCATTTGTATGCCCGTGACAGCAAGGGTGATAAACTCCCCCACCCCCCTTTCCGATGGGGGAGAGGGAACAGGAAAGACCTCCGTGCCGGTTTGCGTCCGTAATTCTCGCTTCGCTGCCGAGAGGACCTGCTCCGCCCTTTCCGCAGAGTGCCAGTGTCTACCTTCCGGTGGCCTGGCAACCAACTCCAGTTCCCACTCTTGGAACTTCGTGATGTCAGCAGTGGAGGAGTACCTGTGCACTGTGGCGGGGTGCCCATAGAACTCGTACGGGAGCCCCAACCGCAGCGCCCTATCTGCCTCGTCCGCCCTTGAGAAGACGACGATGGCGACGTCCAGCGCGGTCGCCCTGGCTTCCTCCCAGTGGGGCCTGCCCTTGCCAATGTAAACAATGTTACGGGCTCCCCCTTCAAGCACCACTCCCGCCGAGATGCTGTTGGCAGTTTCCGCCACTCCCTGTCCAACCAGCCCGATGGACTGCAGGATGACCGTGCGGTCTGCTGGGAGTGAGTCCATGTCTTGCTTCATCGGACACCTGTGCACGTCCCTCACAACGCTGGCTTTGGGGGTGCCCACCGCCCCGTGCTTCCAGCGGTCTGCGTAGCCCCACGGAGGTGGCGCCAGAGGTACCGCCGGGGCACACCTCTCGTCCACAAGAGCAATGGCCGCGTGAATCGGGTCTGTGAAGGTCGCTCTCAGGGTGCCCTGCCACGGGGACGTGACGATGACGTCCCCCTTGGCAGGGCAGCGCCCCGTGTTCCAAAGTCGCTCCTGGAGTTCCGATAGGACGACACCCATTCCTTTGCATCTGCATTGTCCCTGTTCGTCGGGCCTTTTGTTTCTCCCTCCTCCAGGTTTCGGAGGGTTGTGTGTTCCGTGTGTGGGTTTCGTAAGTGTCGTTTGGTTTTCTTGTGCATCCGCATTTTGAGTATTGCGGCGTCCCTTTCTTTCCTGTCTTTTTTGCTCATTAGCAGGTCCGTTGCCCCATGAGTGGAGGCTCTCCCAACTATCGCCGTTGGTAGTTCCTCGTCCTTCAGCGCGCAATTGTTCGCTTTGGTGAGTATACCTAGCACTGCCTCTCCTGCTCTGTCTATGGTGGCATGCGCCACCTGCCTGTTGCCTTCTTCTCTGCATTGGGTGGCTATCTCTGTCATGCCTTTCAGCTCAGCAGTCCTGGCATAGTCGTGTGTCCTGAGGAGGACGCTTTGGAGGGTTTCCCTGTGGGCTTTGTTCAGGGGCGTGTCCAGCTTCACTTGCCCTGGTTGGGGGTCGCGGTCCACGTACGGTTCATGGGTGTCTATGCTGTTTAGCCGAAGGGTTGCAAGGCTTACCATCTCATGGTCACTCGTGTGGTGTTGAGTGAGGTGTGTGGTGCTCCCCGTCTCGTATTGGGCCCGTTTGTTCCTCGGTGCTAGCCATCTGTTAACGTTTCTGTTTTCTGCCCAGTTCAGTGTGGTGTTAATTGTTGGGCCTACATTGTGGAGGTTCAACTCCTCCGCGAGCTTGTTCCATTGTTTGTCGGTTTTCGTTACCCCCTTGCCCATGCTGGTGTTGCTCGCATTGAGGTCCCCTCCGACAATGACATGCTCGTTCGGTTTTTCCGCTGTTCTCCGGAACAGGTTGGCTGTATACTTGAGTATTTCGTCTATGGTTCTTCCCTCTTCTGCCCCTGGTGGGTTGTAAATGCCCAGCACGTGGTACATTACTTCCCCGGGCAGGTGTAACACCACATGGAGTAGGTATCCCTCTAGGTGCCTTGCAGGGACAACATGGTGGTTGTGAGCGTGGCTGTAGGGGCTGCTAAGTAGTATGGCTACTCCTCCTTTTACTGCCTAGGTGGTGCTCTTTTTTTTCACCATATATTACCCAGTTTTTCCTCCCTTGTTGCCGTGCTGTTCTCTTAGTGCCTGCTCGATCTCGCCAGCTTGGCGCGGCTAGCCTGCGATCGGTCCCCCCTTTTGTTAGTCCTTTGGATGCTGCTCTGGAAGTTTTGCTGCAGGTGGTGCTCCGGGCCGATTCAGGCAGTGGGTACCCCTTTTGCTCCCCTTGATTGTCTGTGATGCCATTGTAGGTTGCTTGGCTGGTGTCCAATACAGGTTTCCAGGCAGTGGGGTGTGTGGATTGTACCTTTTCCTTCTCCTTCTGCTGGGACGTCTCGATGGCTGCTATTTTCTTCTCCAGGTCTTGCCTCTCTCTGTCGAGCATATTGGTGTCGCTTTCGCTTCCCGGAGTCTCGATGCGTTGCTTGGGCCTTTTGTGTGAACGGATGTGGAAGTCCTCCTCCGACTGCGGGGACTTTGGCTGCTGGCCCGAGTTGAGCTTAACGAGGTTCTCGACCATCTTCTGCTGGAGCTCCAGCTGGAGTTCACTGAAGCCCTTGGACTTTTCTGTGAGGTCGATCACCCCGTCGCCGACCCTTTCAACACTCTTGACAGTGTCTTCGAAGCCTTTGACTGTCGCCGTCTCCAGCCTCTCCACCACCTCCCGTAGGGCCCTGATTTCTTCCTCGGTCTTGCTGTCGTTTTTCGCCACTTTGGCGAAGGATGCCAGCCTGCCTTCCAGCGCTTGAACCACTTCGTCTGCTGACTGTGCGATGGGTGGTACCGTGCCTCCTCTGCACCTTCACCCTTACCTTTCGCATACTTTCCGGTTCGTGAAAAGTCGGAGTGTTGGCACTCAAAACGCATACCGAGATGCCCCACCTTGACGTTGAACCGTTTCTCTGGCCGCCCACCTATCCAGTCATAGGCCTTCTCACTGGCCACAGCAGAGAATATTTGCCCCCTCTTCAGCTTTCGGACTCGCAAGTACGATGCCGGTACCGAGTCGTCAGTGGCCGGCTTCGTGTAGGATGGTGGCCATGGCAGCAGGTGTTGGTCCTCTCCCAGCTCGTTGGTGAGGAGCTCGTTGATGGAGTTGACCAGAAAGTCTGCGTCGAACTCGTAGTTGATGCTTCGGTCGTAGTCGACGATGACCACCTCGGTCGCGAATAAGTGCTGGATTGCCCTGTTGGTCGGGATCCGCTGGACCCCGTACTCAGTCAGACTTGGTATTTTGATGGCACCCGTTTCAAGCTGTTGTGCTGCCTTCTCACTGGCTGCGACGATTCTGAGGTTGTTCAGCGCAGTGGCAGCGGGGGCTGAGTCTTCCCAGGAGCCCTTCATAGCCGCCTCTATGATCTTCATACCTGCCAGCTCGTCCTCAAGCGACTGCAGCGTTCTGCCCTTGAGGTCCTCGCTCGTGATGCACAGCTGCCTCTCCTCAGCCCCTCCACGGTCGCCCCCCCTGCCAGCTATCCTTACTCTTGGGATCGCCCTTTCGCTGTCGGCAATATTATCGGCCCCAAGCTTCCCACAATAGATCGGCAGGTGCGCGAGGGTAGTAGACATAACTGTCGCTGCATACTCGGGTTTGACGAACGTCAAGCGGATTGCGGCCACCTTATCCCCCACCCACCTTATTCCAGGCGGGCTTTCTTGGGAGATCACCATAGATCCCTCGCCGAGTTGATGGAAGTGTCTGACCGCTGCTGTCAGATGCTGCAGGTATTCCACAACTAGGGGCCCGTAGGAGCGTAGTGGGGCCATCACGATGTGCCCTTGCCTGCCTTTCGGGATGCAGTACTCGTCGATGTCGCTGGGTTCGATTTCCGCGCAGTTTTGCAGGAGCGTGTAGATGGTTTCCCCCTCAGCGTTCCTTGTGCCGTACGGGTTTTCCAGGGGGTATCCCTGTGAGCACTGGGTGTATTCTAGTCGCTTGTCTGGGTAGGCGGCGCTGTAGAACTCGGCTCTTGCTTCTAGCGCTGTTTTGGCTTCGTGCTGGCTACAATATTTGTCGATGAACGTATTCAGACTGTGGTCAAAGTCGTCTGGAAGCGGCGGCAGATGTGCACCGTCGGTGAAAGTACTCGTCGCTGCGTGATCCTTTCCCTGGAAGTGTCTCAGCAGTGTTCCGGTCTGCTCCTCGTCGAGCAATGCTCTGTTTCTGCGCGGCGGCATGCCTCCCTTTCCGCCTTTTTGCCCCACGAGTGGGGAACCTCTAGATGTTCTCTTGATTGCGCCTCTGGAGTTCATTTCCCCCCGTTTTTCTGATGCTGAAAGCTACTGCTGACGTTTACGTTGGGGTCTACGGTTGGGCCTTTCGGCGGTTTTCTACGGTCGTTTCCACGGTTGAGTACAGTCGAGAGCCGCCTTTCGTTTTGCTTCGTGCCCTGCGAGTTCAAAACCCAGTTAGCATGGCATGGAGACGGGCCAGAAAGACAGGAATCAGGGCAGGGGCGGGCCAAATCTGCATCTAGCCGTTGTGTCGTCTGACATGTTGCCGTTAGCGTGGTCCATGTGGTCAGGTTGCCGCGCCCTGCAAGCACAGTTAGTAGAAAAATTACATTTTTTTAAAATATATATTTTTGTGCCCCGCGGCCCGGAGAGAGGTGCACGCCTCAGACGGGTTCGCGAGAAGTGTGCCTGATACCAATGACCTAAGCCCTTCCATTGATGCGAAATGGATACCCCCCGACTCACCAGAGTTTCTTGATTTTTCGAGCAGCGAGGAGGCAAACAAATATCTTGGAGTATGGTTTGCACTTAATGGTGAATGGGACAAACAGGCGGAAATCCTCATCGAAAGACTAAAAACTACTCTCACTTCCATTCAACTGCAGCACATGACCCTGCACCAGCTAAGATATGTCATTAATGCGGATGTAGTCCCTAGAATGGCATACCACCTTAAAGTTACCTCAGCAATTGCTAATTCCTCAAAGAATATTGCACTTGAATTAGACAAAATGATAGCTTCTTTCATAATTAAATATTTGGGTAGTCCAATGGACACTAATCACCAAATAATCTGGACAGCAGTCTGCCAGGGGGGGTACGGTATTGATAGTGTTTTCGATATTGCAACTGCATCATGTGTTACTGAAACCACGAACACCCTGTGCACTGCAGATGAACACGAATATTGGCAACACAACCACACTGACCGTATCAATAACCCCTACCTTATCTCACTATATCGTAGAAACAGTAACCTGTGACTTAAAATAATGATTCAAAACATGAACAACGAAATGTGTAATAATGCTATCTCGGGCTTCCCCTTCTCACACTATGCAACCTATAGTCACACAAAAGACAAACGTTTTAACTGGTTCAGGCGTACAAGCCACATTATGGCCAAACTTGGATACGCTATTGATTCTAAAAAATTACCCTGAAAATGTAGTTGGTGAAACCGTATTAGTCACCACTCTTCCCAGACCACTCTACATGTCAAGAAATGTGACCTCTGCAATCCAAAAATACAATCTTAAACACATAGGATCTTTTTTGTCCTCTGCGGTGGAATGCTAAAAAATTGGCGAGAAAGCAAAAGCTTTTTCAGGTTGAACGGTAATAGACCCCCTGGATGGCTTACTGAAATTGAAAGAGAAATGCTTCAAAACCCCGCATATCTAGACCCACAGGCCAGATATGTTAAGAAACATTACAGACACCATACAACCTCCGGACACGGGTGAGTTTCACTGGACAGGAAATGGTGACAGAGATTCCATCTCTCTTATCCACATCACCGATATTGACTTACCGGCCATGTCAATACAATATACAGAATACAGTAACAGTGCCATAAATCCCAATGTCTTTGTCAGAATCGAAGGCACCAATACTGTAGTCTTCAATACCACTTCTGCAAGTACTTTCTTAAGTTTTCTTAAGTTTTCTTAAGTTTTCTTAAGTTTTTCTTAAGTTTTCTTAAGTTTTCGATATAAACCCACACTGTGCATATTTAAATCGGGGCAGTTAGCTATTGGCCGACAGTATACTTAAGAATTATACTTAAGAAAACTTAAGAAAATGTAAGTACGTGGAAGCTTCTTGGTAGGAGGATATTGTCCACATGGCTCAAGGATAACTTAAGAAAACTTAAGAATCTTATCCAAATGTAAGCACGTGATTGGGTGGAATGTAGGAGATATGCACACGTGTAAGAAAGCGATATGCTGGATATTTAAAGAAAAATGACACCCAATGACACTTAAGAAAATGACCGATGACACACACCCCACCCTATGACACTTAAGAAAAATGACCGATGACACACACCCCACCCTATCGCACTTAAGACAAATGACCGATGACACCCACCCCACCCTATGACACTTAAGCAAAATGACCGATGACACACACCCCACCCTATGACACTTAAGCAAAATGACCGATGACACCCACCCCACCCTATGACACTTAAGCAAAATGACCGATGTCACACACCCCACCCTATCACACTTAAGCAAAATGACCGATGACACCCACCCCACCCTATGACACTTAAGCAAAATGACCGATGACACACAGCCCACCCTATGACACTTAAGCAAAATGACCGATGTCACACACCCCACCCAATGACACTTAAGAAAAATGACCGATGACACCCACCCCACCCTATCACACTTAAGACAAATGACCGATGACACACACCCCACCCTATCACACTTAAGCAAAATGACCGATGACACACACCCCACCCTATCACACTTAAGAAAAATGACAGATGTCACATCCCCTACCATATGACCAAGTGTAAACATACATACATACGTCGTAATGCGATTGGCTCAAACTAACAATGAACAGCGTATCCAAACTAATGTGCATGCAACCTGCCACACGCACGATCACCTAACAAGCAACGGATAAGATTAGCAAGCTAAGCAACCATACAGTCTTCGAAAGCTGCTACATGTCCTGCATCCATCTCCTGCAAACAAGTCAAGCAAGCAATTAGTAAGCGCACAATCATGTGACCCTCAAGCACCCCTCAAATGACTGCCCACGAAAAAGCTGTCATGGGCAGTGACTGTGGGCCGTGTTGGGGGGCATAAGGTGAGGCGTGTGACCCCCAAGCACCCCTCAGATCACTGCCCATGACATAGCTGTCACAGGCAGTGACTGTGGACCGTGTCGGGGGGCATAAGGTGAGGCGTGTGACCCCCAAGCACCCCTCAGATCACTGCCCATGACAAACCGGACTAAGCTGTTACGGGCGGTGATTGTGGGCCGTGTGGGGGGGCATGAGGTGAGGCGTGTGACCCCCAAGCACCCCTCATATCACTGCCCATGACATAGCTATCACTGGCGGTGATTGTGGGCCGTGTGGGGGAGCATTAGGTGAGGCATGCGACCCCCAAGCACTCCTCAAATCACTGCCCATGACACAACCGTCCCGGGCAGTGACTGTGGGCTGTGTCGGGGGGCATACAGTGAGACGTGTGACCCCCATGCACCCCTCAAATCACTGCCCACGACACACCTGTCACGGGCAGTGACTGTGGGCCGCGTTGGGGGGCATACGGTGAGGCGTGTGACCCACAAGCACCCCTCAGATCACTGCCCATGACGTAATTGTCACGGGCAGTGACTGTGGGCCGTGTCGGGGGGCATAAGGTGAGGCGGGTGACCCCCAAGCACCCATCAGATCACTGCCCATAACATAGTTATCACAGCGGTGATCGTGGGCCGTGTGGGGGGGCATAAGGTGAGGCGTGTGACCCCCAAGCACCCCTCAAATCACTGCCCATGACACATTTGTCATTGGCTGTGACTGTGGGCCGTGTTGGGGGGCATACGGTGAGACGTGTGACCCCCAAGCACCCCTCAGATCACTGCCCACGACACATGTGTCACGGGCAGTGATTGTGGGCCGTGTGGGGGCATAAGGTGAGGCGTGTATCCCCCAAGCACCCATCAGATCACTGCCCATGACATAGCTGTCACGGGCAGTGATTGTGGGCAGTGTCGGGGGGCATAAGGTGAGGCGTATGACCCACAAGCACCCCTCAGATCACTGCCCATAACATAGTTATCACAGGCGGTGATTGTGGGCCGTGTGGGGGAGCATAAGGTGAGGCGTGTGACCCCCAAGCACCCCTCAAATCACTGCCCATGATGACACACTTGTCACAGGCAGTGAATGTGGGCCGTGTTGGGGGGCATACGGTGAGGCGGGTGACCCCCAAGCACCCCTCAAATCACTGCCCATGACAAAGCTGTCACGGTCAGTGATTGTGGGCCGTGTGGGGGGGGCATGAGGTGAGACATGTGACCCCCAAGCACTTCTCAGATCACTGCCCATGACACAGGTGTCACAGGCAGTGATTGTGGGCCGTGTGGGGGAGCATAAGGTGAGGCATGCGACCCCCAAGCACTCCTCAAATCACTGCCCATGGCACAACCGTCCCGGGCAGTGACTGTGGGCCGTGTCGGGGGGCATACGGTGAGACGTGTGACCCCCATGCACCCCTCAAATCACTGCCCACGACACACCTGTCACGGGCAATGACTGCGGGCCGTGTTGGGGGGCATACGGTGAGGCGTATGGCCCCCAAGCACCCCTCAGATCACTACCCATGACATAACTGTCACGGGCAGTGACTGCGGGCCGTGTCGGGGGGCATAAGGTGAGGCGGGTGACCCCAAAGCACCCCTCAGATCACTGCCCATAACATAGTTATCACAGGCGGTGATTGTGGGCCGTGTGGGGGGGCATACGGTGAGGCGTGTGACCCCCAAGCACCCCTCAGATCACTGCCCATAACATAGTTATCACAGGCGGTGATTGTGGGCCGTGTGGGGGAGCATTAGGTGAGGCGTGTGACCCCCAAGCACTCCTCAAATCACTGCCCATGACACAATTGTCACCGGCAGTGACGGTGGGCCGTGTTGGGGGGCATACGGTGAGGCGTGTGACCCCCAAGCACCCCTCAGATCACTGCCCACGGCACGGCCGTCACGGTCAGTGATTGTGGGTCGTGTCGGGGGGCATAAGGTGAGACGTGTGACCTCCGAGCACCCCTCAGATCACTGCCCACGACACATGTGTCACGGGCAGTGATTGTGGGCCGTGTGGGAGGGGCATAAGGTGAGGCATGTGACCCCCAAGCACCCCTCAGATCACTGCCCATGACAAAGCCGTCACGACTAGTGATTGTGGGCCATGTGGGGGAGCATAAGGTGAGGCGGGTGACCCCCAAGCACCCCTCAAATCATTGCCCACGACAAACCGGACTAAGCTGTTACGGGCGGTGATTGTGGGCCGTGTGGGGGGGCAAGAGGTGAGGCGGGTAACCCCCAAGCACCCCTCAGATCAATGCCCACGACAGAGTCGTCACGGGCAGTGATTGTGGGCCGTGTTGGGGGGCATAGGGTGAGGCGGGTGACCCCAAAGCACCCCTCAGATCACTGCCCATAACATAGTTATCACAGGCGGTGATTGTGGGCCGTGTGGGGGGGCATACGGTGAGGCGTGTGACCCCCAAGCACCCCTCAGATCACTGCCCATAACATAGTTATCACAGGCGGTGATTGTGGGCCGTGTGGGGGAGCATTAGGTGAGGCGTGTGACCCCCAAGCACTCCTCAAATCACTGCCCATGACACAATTGTCACCGGCAGTGACGGTGGGCCGTGTTGGGGGGCATACGGTGAGGCGTGTGACCCCCAAGCACCCCTCAGATCACTGCCCACGGCACGGCCGTCACGGTCAGTGATTGTGGGTCGTGTCGGGGGGCATAAGGTGAGACGTGTGACCTCCGAGCACCCCTCAGATCACTGCCCACGACACATGTGTCACGGGCAGTGATTGTGGGCCGTGTGGGAGGGGCATAAGGTGAGGCATGTGACCCCCAAGCACCCCTCAGATCACTGCCCATGACAAAGCCGTCACGACTAGTGATTGTGGGCCATGTGGGGGAGCATAAGGTGAGGCGGGTGACCCCCAAGCACCCCTCAAATCATTGCCCACGACAAACCGGACTAAGCTGTTACGGGCGGTGATTGTGGGCCGTGTGGGGGGGCAAGAGGTGAGGCGGGTAACCCCCAAGCACCCCTCAGATCAATGCCCACGACAGAGTCGTCACGGGCAGTGATTGTGGGCCGTGTTGGGGGGCATAGGGTGAGGCGAGTGGCCTCCAAGCACCCATCAAATCACTGCCCATGACAAAGCTTTCACGGGTGGTGATCGAGGGCTGTGATGGATACAAGATACCCGCCACAAGATACCATACTCACGTCCCCGCCCCCCTTCCACCATACAGTAATCACTCACCTTAAAGAAAACCGTGCCCAACCCGCATGCGCCCACGTTCCGCCGCACCAACCCGCAACAACCACATACATCCTACCGGCCACACCCCCATATGGTCGCATGTCAGAGGAGCTGTCCTCACACCGCCCATACATATTCGGTGTGTCCTACCCACATGCGCCCACGTTCCGCCGCACCAACCCGAAACAACCACATACATCCTACCGGCCACACCCCAATATGGTCGCGTGTCAGAGGAGCTGTCCTCACACCACACCATACATATTCAGTGTGCCCAACCTACATGCGCCCACGGTCTGCCGCACCGATCCGAAACAATATACGTCTTGTTATGTTTTACTATCAAGACGTACCAAACCAATACATATCTACAAGTGGAGCCACGGGTCCGGGGGCGCGCCTCGAGCCTTGAATCACAAGGACACGCGCACGCCTCTCCTAACCCACCGGCTGTAATCCACAACTACCCCAAAAGAAGATGCCTTGAAGACGAGTAGCCACGGGTACAGGGGGCGCGCAACGAGCCTTGAAATAGGCCATGCGCACGCCGCTCCCGACCCACCGGCACATCGTCGGGGAAAAGAAATACAACCTTCCGTCATGTAACCTTGCCGGCCGGTCGAAGCAGTACCCTCCCGAGCTGAACACCATCCAGAAACCAACACAAGTGGAACACGCTTGTACGCACGTCTCTTTTTAAGCAACCTCTGACGGCGGAACGTATTACATAAATTAGGTTTAAGATAGGCAATCGGTTTCAGGCATCACAGAAAACTCACCGGGGGTTCCGCAGGCTCTTCAGGCGCGCCGTCTTCTTCCCCCGCGGGCTCCTCATCGGAGTCCTCATTGAGGTCCAACTCGGCTGCTGCAGCACCGGCTTGACCAGCTTGGCCTACAACCTGCACACGCGAAAACCCGTTCAGATCACTGCCCACGACAAAGTTGTCACGGGCCGTGTCGGGGGGCACGGGGTGAGACGTGTGACCCCGGAGCACCCTTCACTTCACTGCCCATCACGACAAAGCTGTCAAGGGCCGTGCTTGTGGACTTGTGGGGGAGCAAGGGGTTCACCTTCCATGGTCGCAATTGCTTGACCGAGCTCACGCACGCCCAGTCGTTCATGTGTTCATCCCAAATCGTGTGGCGGGCACAACACGCAGCTTGTTGGTGACAATTCGCGACTCCGTTCTGACCTGCGTGGGTATCGGCTAAAGGTTACAAGTGTTCAACTGTATCGAAATATTCAGTGCCAGATTAGCTTTCATGATATTTGTCCTATATTCAAGGGACCCAACCCACATACGCCCACGCGTGGTGTGCCACACCAACCCAAAACAAACACATGCATACTGTTGGCCACACCCCCATATGGTCGCGTGTCAGAGGAGCTGTCCTCACATCGCACCATATATATCCAGTGTGCCCAACACACATGCGCCCACGGTATGCCGCACCAACCCAAAACAACCACATACATCCTACAGGCCACACCCCCTTATGGTCGCGTGTCAGAGGAGCTGTCCTCACACCGCACCAAACATTTTCAAGGGGCCCAACCCACACGCGCCCACGGTCTACTTTGCCGCACCAACCCAAAACAACCGCATACATCCTACAGGGCACACCCCCTTATGGTCGCGTGTTAGAGGAGCTGTCCTCACACTGCACCAAACATTTTCAAGGGGCCCAATCCACATGCGCCCACGGTCTGCCGCACCAACCCGAAACAACCGCATACATCCTACAGGGCACACCCCCTCGTTCCGGTCGCGTGTCGGAGGAGCTGTCCTCACACCGCACCATGCATATTCAGTGTGCCCTACCCACTTACGCCCACGGTCTGCCGCACCAACCCAAAACAACCGCATACATCCTACAGGCCACACCCCCTCGTTCCGGTCGCGTGTCGGAGGAGCTGTCCTCACACCGCACCATACATATTCCGTGTGCCCAACCCACATGTGCCCACGCGTGGTGTGCCACACCAACCCGAAACAACCACATACATAGTGTTGGCCACACCCCCTTCTTCTGGTCGCGTGTCAGAGGAGTTGTCCTCACACCGCACCATACATATTCAGTGTGTCCTACCCACTTACGCCCACGGTCTGCCGCACCAACCCGAAACAACCGCATACACCCTACAGGGCACACCCCCTCGTTCCGGTCGCGTGTTAGAGGAGTTGTCCTCACACCGCACCATACATATTCAGTGTGCCCAACCCACATGTGCCCACGCGTGGTGTGCCACACCAACCCAAAACAACCACATACACAGTGTTGGCCACACCCCCTTCTTCTGGTCGCGTGTCTGAGGAGTTGTCCTCACACCGCACCATACATATTCAGTGTGTCCTACCCACTTACGCCCACGGTCTGCCGCACCAACCCCAAACAACCGCATACACCCTATAGGGCACACCCCCTCGTTCCGGTCGCGTGTTAGAGGAGTTGTCCTCACACCGCACCATACATATTCAATGTGCCCTACCCATTTACGCCCACGGTCTGCCGCACCAACCCAAAACAACCGCATAGATCCTACAGGGCACACCCCCTCGTTCCGGTCGCGTGTCAGAGGAGTTGTCCTCATACCGCACCATACATATTCAATGTGCCCTACCCATTTACGCCCACGGTCTGCCGCACCAACCCAAAACAACTGCATAGATCCTACAAGGCACACCCCCTTCGTTCCGGTCGCGTGTTAGAGGAGTTGTCCTCACACCGCACCATATATATATTCAGTGTGCCCTACCCACATGCGCCCACGGTCTGCCGCACCGACCCAAAACAACCACATACAGCCTACTGGCCACATCCCCTTCTTCTGGTCGCGTGTCAGAGGAGTTGTCCTCACACCGCACCAAACATATTCAAGGGGCCCAACCCATATGCGCCTACGCTCGGACCGCCACACCTTTGCATCGATCGTTTCTCCCGGTTAAACGGACATACACGCAATACATAAATGGATAGATGTATCCATAGATATGTTTTACTATCACCCCATACCAAACCAATACATATCTACAAGTGGAGCCACGGGTCCGGGGGCGCGCCTCGAGCCTTGGATCACAAGGACACGCGCACGCCACTCCTAACCCACCGGCTATAATCCACTTCCACCCCAAACGAAAAAGACATGCTAAACAATTAGCCACGGGTACAGGGGGGCGCGCCTCGAGCCTTGAATCAGGACACGCGCACGCCGCTCCCGACCCACCGGCACCTTGTCCCTGGTATGGCACCTCGGATTTTGACCGAGATCTCCAAGCTTCGGTGCTTCGCCCTCAATGGGCTCCGCGCTTGGGCTCTTGTTGAGCTAGTACCACGATTTAAATTGCTTGCAAGTTCAATCAAGGCCATGCGATATGTTATAATAAGAAGTTTTTACCAAGCACAAGGTTCAGGCTAATAGAGATGAAGAATAACTAGTATGATGACAATTAACTTCTTCGTTTGTGTGGCACCTCGGAGTCAACACCGAGATCTCCAAGCCAAAAGGCTTGACGCTCTTGTCGGTTGAACTAGTGCCACGATTCAACTTGCTTGAAGTTTTAGTCAAGGCCACGCAAAATGTTACAACAAAAAATCGTTCCCAAGCACAAGGTGAAAGCTAATAAATATGAAGAATGAATAGTATCGGGCACCTCGGAATCAAACCGAGATCTCCAAGCCAAAAGGCTCGGCGCTCTTGTTGAGCTAGTGCCTCAAAGTCTTTTCTCTCTCTCTCTCTTGATGCCATGCAAAAGAAATACAAAGAAGTACAAAGAAATACAAAGAACGAAGGCTTACCATAGCTATGTGACACCTCGGACTTTAACCGAGACCTCCAAACCAAGGTTTGGCGCTCTAATTGAGCTAGTGTCACCAATTCTGGCGTGGCTGCAGAATTTGTCTTCTACAACTTAGGGTCATGAGGGATTTTTGCATCTTTCGGGGAAAATGTCACAAACAGGTCAAGACATGATCAAATTAGAGTGGTTTTCCGCGAGGAAAACACCTGTCAGGTCAAAAATGTCGTCCGGAAAGCCGTTTCGCCGCCAGCGAAAGGTCTGTCCGTCAGTGAAAAGTGTGGAAATGAGAGTGAACGAAAGGTGAATGAGAAGCGTACCACAATTATGTGACACCTCGGACTTTAACCGAGACCTCCAAACCAAGGTTTGGCGCTCTAATTGAGCTAGTGTCACCAGTTCTGGCGTGGCTGCAGAATTTTTCCTCTACAACTTAGGGTCATGAGGGATTTTTGCATCTTTCGGGGAAAATGTCACAAACAGGTCAAGACATGATCAAAGTAGGGTGGTTTTCCGCGAGGAAAACACCTGTCAGGTCAAAAATGTCGTCCGGAAAGCCGTTTCGCCGCCAGCGAAAGGTCTGTCCGTCAGTGAAAAGTGTGGAAATGAGAGTGAACGAGAGGTGAATAAAAAGCGTACCACAATTATGTGACACCTCGGACTTTAACCGAGACCCCCAAACCAAGGTTTGGCGCTCTAATTGAGCTAGTGTCACCAGAACTGCTACGGCTGCAAAATTCTATCGACAAATCATAGGGTTGAAAAGCAAAGTCGCAGTTTTCGGAGAAATTATCCAAAGAAGATAAATGATGGACGAATTCGGTGTAATTTTCCGCGACAAACAAGCTCGTCAAGTCGGATATGTTGTCAGAAACCCCGTTTTAGCGCCAGCGAAAGGTCTGTGCAACAAAAGAAAACACTTTAATGGTAAAGAGAAGCTTGACTTTGACTTGCGGTGCGTGTGCTGCTCAACCAAAACTCCGAAGTGAAATTTTGAATCTTCACGGATGGATCCCAGTTTCTGATTGGCGCATCGTCGCACCCTCCATGTCGCCTCGAATATAATTTCTCTTCCTTGCCTAGAGCGCGAGCTCTCGTCGTCGGGAATGACATCTATCTGCTATCTGACTATCATATCTCGTGTATAATTACTTTGAGCCCCACGCCACCCAAATTATAATTTCTTCATTTGGCTTTTTCCTTCTTTGGCCTCTTACAAACCCAGCCTCTTCGAGTCATATCTCCTGGCATCGCATCGCGCCAGTCATTCTGGGACTCTCGCGTGAACCCTGGGGCATCCTGAAGCGGGCTTGGTGACATTCCTATGTCATCGGGTATATAATTCTACCGATTTATACCGACTTAAGCAAACTTAAGCAAACTTAAGCAAACTTAAGAAAACTTAAGCAAACTTAAGCAAACTTAAGCAAAAACCTTGTTCTAGTGTACGACTTTGAATATAGCATCACCGATGACGGTTGCATACTAATTCCAGCAGGATCCATTATCGAATATAACGACAATACAGACCCGCCCTCTTCCGTTCTTGCTAAAGTCAATGATATAAATTCACACTATGACTACATCTCAGACAGACAGTATGAGACCATTATTGCCAGAATGAAAAACAGAACTGCGGAAGAAGAAAGTGAATACAGCTGCCCCGGCGACTCAGAAGAAGAATCTACTCCCCCCGCTGAAAAGAACAAACAAACGGAGGACTATGATATGGCAAGCGATGGTTCCCTATTTGCTAGCAAAAAATCAGCATGCAGTGGTGCAGCATATGCCATAAAAAACTTTGACAACGGAATGCCATTAGTTCGGAAGATGAATATCCCCCCCTCAAGAGCTTTCACCGCATCGGGGCTATTTTTCAAGGAAGATATCCAAAACCCTAGCAGCACATCTGCTGAAATTGCGGGACTACAATTTCTACTCACAGAACAAAAAGAAAAACTTCTCAAATCCATGACTCCAATGGTGCATGCCATTGACTCCATGGCCGCAATATCTGCTGTAATAAAGGATGGCAGATCCATGAGTGCCCGTGACAAATTACGTGAAGCTAACCGCAGAGATGTGCAGGCTGTCCGCCTACTACTAGAAGAACTTGGTTTCTATAGTGAAGGAGACCACAGTAAATTTATCCTCAAATGGATCAGGGGTCACAATAATGACAAAGTTCATGACAGAGTGGACCGCACTGCCAAAAGAGCCTCATTCAGAGGAGGTTGTTTAGACATCTCTCGCTACGACCCCGCCGAGGAACTACCTTTCTCATTGTTCTTTTTCGAGGTTCCTATCTTAGGTGATATTCGCAGTCACATCAGAAGAATTCAACGTCTCTCACACTATCATAACTGGAGAACTCTACAGTCCCAAGGAAAGTACTTGAGGATGCTCAATGAGAATAGCATCACCCCCACTAAAGACATTTCCAAAATCACACCTAAAGCTTTCACTGCTTCTAGAAGTAGAGAACTCCTGGGTCTCCAAGCCTCTCCAGCACGTTCATTTAAACTAGGGGAAAACGTAACTGAAAACTGCCCCTACTGCCAACAGAATACAAAATGCACCTTCGAACACATCCAACTCGAATGTCCAGGACATAATAATAGTTTGAATAATCTTAGAATAACCCAGGATGCTGAACTGAGGAAAATCATCGCTGAAGAAATTTCAGAAAAGTCTAAACTCCTAAACCCTGGTGTAGGTACCACATATATCAAAACACAACCATCGAAACTTTTCCCTCTTGCTGACCTAACAAAGACAAGACGAATGGATGAGGAATTATATTTACACGCTCTTCCGGAAGCTAGCATGTATCGACCATCAAATTCAAAAAAGAATACCGTTGTTGTGACTGCCAAACCAGAAATGGACCCTGTCACGGGAACAATTAAATATCCTGATCTCCAATATGTCCAAAGGAAAGAGTTCTGGAAGCTTTTAGCTTGGCACCGTCTTTCCAACAAGGTAGTTCCATGCTCACTTGCGGAGTACTCGAATAGAGCACATGATATTCATGAAGCACTCAATGCATGCAAGTTTGAATCGGGCGATCCGAAAAACTGCTACGCAATAAGAAGATGCCTCTTAGATATTTTGGTGGATGACAGAATTCTGGACAAAAACGGGTGTGACCTCTTCTCCAATCCACTAAATGCCCACCCTAGAATCCACTCGAGAAGATGCATACCCACCGCAAGAATGAAAAAAACTCTCAGGCCTTTCTGCCATCATGGGAAAATCGGCTTTGATGGTCTCGCTTGGGATGCCTATGTAGACCCGATAAAAGGCATTGGCAGAATCGTTTATGGAAACCCTCCTTTCGATGGGAAAGATAAGGGGAAATTTTCGGCGGTTATGTCCACCTTGGAAATGGGCCATAAAGCGGCCAACACTGTCCGTGGATTTTCAGGAACATGGATCCTTTCGTTGTCCCCCAAAAACCAAAAAAGATGGTTTGATAAAGGCTTTAAACTTGTTTTCAGATTCCCGCATAACACTATCCCATTCATCCCACATGGTCATCGGACGAGTGATGACCCCTACGTTCTGTCGGAAACACTACAGTGACAGTGGGGAGAACGCTCCCGGCGGATAAAGAACGAACTCAATAATAGATAATACAAGGGAATAAATACCCTAGTCAGGACACAAGCAGGTTCACCGAGAATGACACACCGGACATGACACCTGACAAATATGAAACGAAGGCGTAGCAATCAAACGACTTTCTTCAAACCCTTAGTAATTTTCAAAAGCCTTGCAATACAAGATGGTTCCCCGTCCCCTAGGGGAGGGTCCCTCCCCCTCCCCTCCCCTCCCCCACCACCCCCCGCCCACCACGACCCCTTCCTCAACGTCTCCAAATACCCCCTTAATTCTTCGACTTCCCTCCCCACCGCTCAGTTGACCACCCCTCCACCCACCCGGCCATGGCTGCTTCTCCATCTTCTAGAGTTTTTTGCTTAGCACTTAGCTTTTTCTCTAGATGTCACCCTGCTGAAAAGTGGGTTGAGCCCCTCTGTGGGCGCGCTATCGAGTAGAGGGAGTAGCCCCTGGTGTTTTCACTAGCCTGCTTTGCAGGGATACCGCACTCTCAGGACTTTGTCCCCTTTGCTAGCGTAAATGTTTTATTATTATTATTATTATTATTATTGACAGTCAGGGTGACATATCTAGCACGTTCTCCCACGTGGTGGGTGCTATAAAGATGACTTTTCGGATGTTGTCATTATAGCCATAGACAGTGCACATAGTGACATCCAACCAACCTTTGACTGGAGGTCTGCGCAGAAAAAGATTGCCAGATGGTTTCTTAACGTCCTTCCCAAATCTAAGGTCACGAAGAAGAGACTAGAACACACAAGAGTTAGTCCCGATATTTGGAAAGAAGTTATGAACGAAAGAGACGAAGTACTCCCCTCTTCACTCTGTCCATGGCCCACTCAAGACCCTCCTTATCACCAGAGTGATAACGAGTCCTATTATGGTGGCCACTACGACACGACAATCACCAATGCAAATTCCAAGTCCTTCATGAGCACCGTGAAATGGCCCAAAGCTCTTACACTCATGGGATACCTCCCCCCTCTTTTTGGTACCGTCCTCAACACGATAGGTGTTCCTCGTGTAAAGATTATACTGATGGAAGACGTAATATATATACATATATTAGTCAAGCCAAACAGCGGAAACAGTCAGACGCAGCAGAAACGAAGGCTAAGATGAGATAATAAAATACAGTGAGTGTTTTATTATCAGTGCGAACTGCGAAATGCTGACTGCCTACGTGGCACCTCGGGGCGAGGGGTGAAACATAACAGGAGAGGCTGCTCAACCCCACCTTACAGGGGGGTGAAAGTCAGTGTCCCCATGACACCACCTCATCCCGAAGGTATGAGGTGCCACATGCAGGTCCCTAATTCACAAACAGAGCAAACCCAACTGAACACATCACAAGATTCTAGGGGCCTTTTTCAGCCCAGCTAGTGTGGCATCCGCCTGCGCTAATCTTGCGTGCTCTAGGGGCTTACGCCCATGCGTGTGCCGTGGGGATTAGCTACTCCCACGGGGTAGGCTGCTAAAATTACTAAGCAGGCTAAAGTCGGCGGCGGCGGTGCTCTCAATGATGTGAAGGTCAAGCATAGCCCATTGTCGTGGATCAACCGATGCCCAAGCGAGGCCAAAGCCTTCAACGGCGTGGCACCACCAGAGCGGATGAGCCGAAGTAGGGGGGGCGAGAAGGGCGAAGGTGGAAAATGCGGTGAGTGCGCGCAACGAACGCGTCGTACACAGCAAAAGCGAGGATCGAGGAATCGGAATGGGAGTGGGAGGTGGCGATCACACTACCACACACCACCAGACGACGGCCAAGGGATGCGTCGGGTGAAAGCGGAGAATGCGGAGAGGCGATGTCGTAGGAGTCAAAGTCCTTGTTGTCGATCAAGTCGTAAAGATACCAACGCAGAACGCATAGCGGCCATACGCACACGCTGGAGTGAGGCGGCCATGGCCACAGACTGCAGACTGCAGAATCTGACCCAACGATAGGGTTCCCAAGCGAAAAAATAACTTTTCGTAAAATTGACAATTTCCAGTGATGAAAAAGCAAAATTAGGTTAGAATTTCGCAAGGAAAACGCCGGTCGCGTCAAACATGTCGTGCGATAAGCCAATTTTCCTGCAGAAGGAGTGCTGCTAGCCAGAGAATACCAAAGAGTAACGCGGCCGCCAAAAGTCCGGCGAAGAAAGCGGGAAAAGCGGAGAAAGTGGAACGCAAATCGCGTCAAGAAAGCGGAGAAATCGGTTAGGTTAAAGCGGCGCCGTAAGCGGCGAAAGCGGTGTTAAAAGCGGACGTCCAGAAATCGTTGAACTAAAGCGGATAGCAAAGCGGTCGTAAAGCGGAATCTTAAAGCGGATAAAATCGCGGGGCGCGAAGTGATCTTGCTAACGAATCTTCAAACAGGGAAGCGTAGCGAGGGTCCATAACCTGATGGAGGACGTAATATATATACATATATTAGTCAAGCCAAACAGCGGAAACAGTCTGCTGAAATCTGTATAGGCAGCCCTGACCGGGAGTCCCGGTGCAGGCCCCTATGACAGATTCCTAGGTAGCCAACACTGGACCGTGACTGATCCGTAAGCCTGTGCTGTGACACACCGAGTGTCACAGGTAGCTAGACTCGAGACCGTTCCGACTCCGTGACCGTTCCGGGTATATCTAGCTTAGGGTTTATTTCTTATACGAGTTTATCTATATTGGTTCACTGACTGTCTGATATCTTGAACCGGGACCTTCCAGTAGGTCGTGGACCCATTCCACGCGATATTCCACAGCTAGTTTGGCCATGATTGGCTAAAACAGCCGCTTTGAGAGGTGGTGCGCAACGGCGCGTTTGGGTACGAGTGGGAAGTTTGAGATGAGCAGTTTGTAAGTGCGTTTTTGAGCCGCCGCTATGGGGATTCGACCTGGACCGGGCTTCGTTGGCGCAGTGTCCTTTTACGGTATAGTTCTTGCCTTGGCCCAGCATGCTACCGCTTCTTGGGCTGGTGTCTGCAGCACCTTCGACCTCGACGACGTCTTCCAGTGCCCCTCGCTCGCATGGCTCTACCGCTCCTTACGCAACTGTGACGTCGCATTTTCCCCACGCCATTGCCCTTACGCGCCCCAGCGTACCACCTCCCATCAGGCTTTCAAAATTATGGTTGTTCACACACGTGCGAAGAGGTCCCTCACGAGGGACTCCGACATTGATGCCTCGTTGAGGCTGACGGACGCGGTTCGCAACACGCCGACGGCTAGATCACCGGCTGTTACGAACCCCGACCCTACTTCCAACACCGACGCCGACGTTGCGACGAGGAAGTACCTGCAGGAGCAGTCCAAGCTTGTGGACGAGGTCTACAAGGGGCGGCTCCATCGGACATGGGCCAAGGGTATCCGCGAGGATATCCTTGGCGACAAGAAGCATTACTTCAGCGGCACGACTGACGCGGGTCTCCTCTCCGATGTGGTGGTTCAGCTGCGTACGGAGTTTGAGTCCGCTGGACTGGACCTCGTCTCGTTCGACCTTGACGACCCCCAGGCTCTGGTGGTGAGCAAGGTGAACGCCCTGCTGTACGACGTGCTTGGGCTTATCGTCGAGAAGCACAGCAACGCCCACGTCTGGCTTACGGGTACGGACGCGTCTGCCGACCGAGATGGACGGCGTGCGCTGGTGGACATCGTGAAGCGCAGCGTACCGGTGGCGTTGCGGGAGTCCTTCCAGCAGGAGCATGCCGCGCTTGCTTATCCCGCGAACGTTGACCCGCAGCCGATTTTGGCTCGGGAACAACGTTTGGTGCGGGATAACAAGGCGGCCGACTGGACACCCACTGAGGCCACCAGGAAGCTCAGCCTGTACAGCAGGCTTGACCCGGTGTTCTACGCCGCGGTCAAGGTGCGTTACCCCATGGTGGCCGACCTCGCGTCGGTTTCCCTTGTGGCCTTGCGCTCTTTGGTCGTCGAGATTTACCAGGCATGGGCGCAGACGGACGTCGGGAAGGCCTTCCTGGCCAAGCCCGCAGGTGGTGACACGTCGGCCCTGCTCACCAGCAGCGAGCACCAGGCGCTGCTGGACAAGATCAACGAGCTGACCGCGCTGGTTCAGCAAGGTACGAGGCGGCTCCGCCGGTGGTGCAGCGGCAGCAGGACCCGCCGCAGCGGCAGCACGGACAGCGCCGGCAGCAGCAGCAGCGCGGGCAGTCGCAGCGGGGCTTCCGCATGGGGGTCCAATCCCCACCGGCGGTGGGCTACGATCGTGACGAGCAGCGGGCTAAGCCGCTGTGTACCCGCTGCAAAAAGACTGGTAAGGATCTTTACCACTTCTACCGCGACTGCCCTCTTGGCGGTCGCCAACATTCCCCTACTTCCGCAGCGGCTTTCTGCGTACCCATCGACGAGGAGGATGCGGAGGGAGTCCATGCGCTGGCCATGTGTGCTCTCTTCCAGGAGGCGGCAGATGATGGTGCTGAGGCTTTTGCCCGCGCGGCGACGGCGTACGGTCCGCCAGCGGTGCTGTGCGGAGGTGTTGTGGGGGGCATCGACGTGTCGGCCTACGGCTTCTCCGTTAACACGGTGGCGCCGGTGGCGGGGACGTCCGGTGACGACATCCTGCAGCGGCTGGACGACCTCGCGGCGGAGGTCAACGCGGCAGTAGAGCCTAAGGTACATTACACTCACGCCTCTTTCCCGCCGTCTGGGGGCATTGCGACGCAGGCTTCGGCTCTGGTGTGTGACACTGCGGGCGCAGGTATCACACCGGAGGAGCAGGTTCCGGCAGGTGGTGCGGCGGCATCGGCATCCGCCGTGCCGGCCCCTGCTATGCCTGTCTTGGAGAATGAGGAGGAGCTCCTGGAGCTCTACGGCTACGGCCCGCCCGTGTCCCTTCAATCGACGCGGGTGACCACTACGGAGAAGTCAGGCGGTGAATTCGCGGGGGCTGTGGAGACTGCCAACCACGCCGCGGTTGCGCCGGTTGACTTGACCGGCTACGACACCGACGACTACGAGGATTTTGCAGACGGCAGCTTCGCCGTCAAGCCGCGGGCTCCGGCCATCTCGGCCAATCATGCGTCAGAGCCCGCAGCCCACGTGCCTGAGTCTGGTGGTGCTTCCCGCACCTACGGATGTGGCAAGCCGCCATGGGGCTTCCCCGCACACGCGGGCCCGTGGGGGTTTCCTTACTTTATCTCCCTCATTCTTTTCGTCTCGATCATGGGTGTGGGGGCTGCCGCCTACACGGCGGCCAATGACATCGGCTCTGTGCAGGTATCGGGTCGGGCTGCACCGCAGCCTGTGCTGTGCAGAGAGGATTTATGCATCTACCCTGGTATTTCCGAGCTGGACCCCGTCACTCTGGATGCAGTACTGCACTCCCTGGGTGCTGCGACGGTGGTTCACCGGCCGCCTGACCCACTGGAGAGCGGTGCTGCAAGCTACTACCGTGGACATTGTGGTGACGGTGCCCCTCTGAACTTTGACCCCGAGTAGTTTTCCTTCTGGCTCTGGCAGTACACCACTCTGGTGGTGTGCTGAGATGTGCTTTGACCTCAACATGGTCTTCAATTTGCTTTATGCTTTGCTTTGACATCTACAATCTTCAATCTGGTTTGCTTACACAGTGCCTTTCAGTTGTTTAGCGGGAGCTCCTTACCCGTAGGTTTCTGCACTTGTGCTAGCTAGAGGGTTTCAATTTGTGTATCAGAATAGCACAGTTGGATTAGCAGTTAGGTTTGTCACCCTAGCTCCTACCCTAACTTATCTTGACTTCTCTGACTTACCTGTCAGTCACCACCCACAGTGCTGGGGTGGTGTGCTGAAATCTGTATAGGCAGCCCTGACCGGGAGTCCCGGTGCAGGCCCCTATGACAGATTCCTAGGTAGCCAACACTGGACCGTGACTGATCCGTAAGCCTGTGCTGTGACACACCGAGTGTCACAGGTAGCTAGACTCGAGACCGTTCCGACTCCGTGACCGTTCCGGGTATATCTAGCTTAGGGTTTATTTCTTATACGAGTTTATCTATATTGGTTCACTGACTGTCTGATATCTTGAACCGGGACCTTCCAGTACAGTCAGACGCAGCAGAAACGAAGGCTAAGATGAGATAATAAAATACAGTGAGTGTTTTATTATCGGTGCGAACTGCGAAATGCTGACTGCCTACGTGGCACCTCGGGGCGAGGGGTGAAACATAACAGGAGAGGCTGCTCAACCCCACCTTACAGGGGGGTGAAAGTCAGTGTCCCCATGATATACCACTTCTCAAAAAACTTTCAAGAATCTGCAGGCGACACACCAAAAACAGGCGAGACGTGTTTAAGTTAAACACAACCACCACCTTAAACACCGACCCACATACAGTTGACATCTCAAGTAATGAAACCATGACAGAAACAGAAGCTGTTCAACAGTCAAATGATTTCCTTCAAACCCTCTTACAATAATTTTCTAAGACTTGCAATATAGGATAGTCTGGGAGCTACGAGTGTAAACTCCCGGCCCCCAGCGAGACCCAAAGGGGAGGGGCCGACCCCCTCCCCTCCCCGCCCACCCTCCCGTCCCCCGCCCACCCGACCACCTTCCTCAACGTCTCCAAACCCCCTTGAATTCTTCGACTTCCCTCCCCACCACTCAGATTCAGCCACCCCTCCACTTACCCGGCCACGACTGCTTCTCCATCTTCTAGAGTTTTTTTGCCTAGCACTTAGCTTTTTCTCTAGATGTCACCCCGCCGACAGGCGGGCTTAGCCCTTTTTCGTGGGCGCGCTGTAGCAGAGGGAGTAGCCTCAACTACTAGCAACTGTTTTCACTAGCTTGCTTTGCAGGGATACTGCACGCTCAGGACTTTGTCCCCTTTGCTAGCGTAAATGTTTTATTATTATTATTTGTATGTATGTATGTATGTATATATAATTTCTGTTGCAGCCCATACAGGCGTTTTTTATGATGGTGTCACCAACTTTCATTCCGGGAGCTTCGCGGGCTTCGCAATGTAAATGCGTGGAATGCTAAAAGAATAGTGTGACTGACGCTGATGCCGCTTCCCACAGATTGTATAATTCTTGTTGCAGCTCATACAGGCGTCTTTTGATGTGTCACTAACTTTCATTTCTGGGAGCTTTGCGGGCTTCGCAATAATAGAATATTGTGACAGACGCCGTCTCGTTGCGTCACGCCGAAGATTCCATATATAGGTGTATGTTGCGATCCCTCTTATGCGAAGTTGTGAATTGCCTTTTATTAATCTGAAGGCATTAACCTGTATTTTAATATTTCGTATATATGATTCGTTTACATAATATCACGTCATCATATTTATTACGTAATATTTATGTCATCATCGAATTTCGATGCGCGCGATATTCCACCATCCATTATTCAATGATCCCCAACTGTGTTATGAATATTTTCAGCTTTCATCGTCAAACGCCCGCATGGGGATGCGGCAGGTACCTGAATCGAAGCTGGAGTTGGAGCGGAGCAAAAGAAGTCGTGGAGCAGCGGTATAGGCGCCTCGGTGGGCCGCTCCGGAGAGCCGGGGGGGGTCGGGTCCAGTGCTGTGGACTTATATCGATTTTGGGGATATAACCCTTAGGTGTATATAACCCCCCTTGGGACCCGATATAACCCTTATATCGGTATAACCCCCGATATAACCCCCTAGGGTTATAGGTTATAGGTTACCTTATATAACCCCCAAAGGTTATATACACTTATATAACCCCCGATATAAGGGTTATATCGGGGGTTATATAAGTGTATATAACCCCCGATATAAGGGTTATATCAGGGTTATATAACCTTATATAACCCTTGAATAATGTAATTATATCAGATTTTTTCTTGAATTCGGGTTGTTTTCTCGAAAATTTAGTTATGCTTTATTATGCACAGCAAAGTGATGGCAGCGATGCAACAAGGTACACGTCATAGCATGCGATGGTGACATATGCATGGCATACTATAAAATCGAATAAATCCATATAACAAAGGGAAGGGTTATACGGCGTTTTGTCTCCATATACTATTTATCTTATACAACATTTTGCGATATAATCGCCGATAGTCATGATGACCCAAAAGGTTACATCGCGACCGTAAACATACGGTCAGATAGTATCTGCACCATCAGATTCTGTATTCTGACAGGTGGTAACTCGAAACCGACTTAGTTTGAAAAATGACCTTTCAATGTGCATGTCTACTTCCGGTCAAAGCTGTGCTAAGGTCAACTTTTCACGGCGGTTCGATCTTATGGGAGGGTTTCATCTCGTTCGCAGGATTCCCGCCTGCAAGCGAGAGCCCTAGGGTAGGGGTCCCTGCCAGTTCGTTCCCGCCTTTCAATTTGGCGCATCATGCTTGAAAATTGAAAGATTTCCTCCCATAAGATCTTTCAAACTAAAACTTTTCTCTCCGATATACTTCAAGTTTCACTCGAAAACATATCGCCAACGTTCCACTACGGTGGGTACGTTTATCGCTCAGGGTTCGCTTTGATCCGCTGCATTATCCGCCTTGTAGTATGGCGCATCCAAGAGTGGATAAGATTTATGAAAAATATTCCGAAAGTGTTTCTCAAAGACGCAGAAAAGTTTCGCTTAAACGAAACTCTTCTGGGCGTTTTGCGCTCAAAGAAACAGCAGATCAATCTGCCAGTTCTGAAGCGCCATCCCGGATGTGCCGCGGGGCTCGAAGCGTGTGAACCAAATGACCAAATGAAACACAGATGCACACATACAGCGTTGAAAATATGTTTAAGTCGTTGTTATTACTATTTCTTAGCGTTCCCTTCGGCAGGATACCGAAGGGAATGCCGTTTTGCGGATGCCGGTTCCCGCTTCCGCCACACGAAGCGGGGAATCCGGGATCTGCTTCCAGTCACCGAATCTGTGCGGGGATGCTTCCTAGCGTTCATAATACCTTATATTAAATATTAATCGCTTCTAATATATCGCGAAGAGTTATCAATCTCTTCATTAATCTACCCTGCTGCACTAGGTTTTCACAGTGTAAAGCGCTTAAGAAGCGCGAACGGAAGCGGACAGATTCCAGAAAGATACCGGTGCGATTTCAATAACGGTTTAGATGTCCTTCCGATGCAATCGAACGGCTGTACGGAATTTGTAAACAATGAAAAATATAATTCGCATCTGAGGTTTTTTATTACACTCTTAATACGCCGTACGGCAGTTTGCCAGAGTTCTCCATCATTATCTTCATCCACGAAAGCAGTCGGATCAAGAATTTGCTAAATCCAGATCGTTTAAAGTAATTTATATTTCAGGTATATTCGATGCATCTTGAGTCAGAAGATGGTGTATAAAATGATGTTCATTACAAACGAAAAACGCCGTAGGTTATACGCGCTGGAATTCACACGTCGTTTCCGTCTCAATCCCGAAAAAATTCTGAACCAGCGTGACGGTCATATCGTCTTGCATCGTCTCGCGTGTCATCGTGAATTTAATTTCCAGGATTATTAAAACAGATAATCAATTTATCTTCCATCGATATCGCGGATACGATTACCGTTGGCGCTGGCGTTGACTAGCTCAACCATAAAGCGCTCGCTGCGACATTTACAGTACTGCTCATAATTTTCTCAACGTTCCTTCGCCTCATGGCCGGAACGGTGTTCACTGTGACTGCTGTTTTATGTGCAGGGATTGCGGCAGTGTTTGGCTGTTTTTATTTTTCAATTCGTTTAGTGCATATATGCGAACTCACGGTATTCGGTGTGTGCAGCTTGTGTCGCAGGTTTTCCGATGGCGAGGAGGGACGCACCTTTTTGAGATGTGGAAGTCTAGGGCAACCTAGCTTGGGATGATACCCAACCACATCGGACTTACTTTGTTTTCATATTTTAATCTACTCACCTTGCATATGCATACAAACTTTGAGGAGCATCGAGGTATGATAAGTTTTAGACTGATTTATCTTTTTGGGTTTGTGGCGCCATCGCGACCTCATGGGATGTGGAAGTCAAGGTTGAGCATGCCAACCTTGCTTGGGTTCGAACCCAACCACATCGAAGTCTGAGTCCTTGTGCTTCAGGGAACTAAAATATGTATATCTTAGCAATATTTGTGGAAAGTCTCGTGCGCTAGAACGCACGGGAAGCCCTTGGCTGTTTGGCATGTATTGGGTTTGGGTCCATTCGAGCCCAAACCCAATAAATCTGCCAAAGAAATAAACTGTTCATTTCGCGAGCAATGTATCTCAGTCCTTGAGCTTCAGGAAACTTAAAGAGATATATCTCGAGAATATTTGTGGAAAGTCTCGTGCGCTAGAACGCATGGGAAGCCCTTGGCTGTTTGGCATGTATTGGGTTTGGGTCCATTCGAGCCCAAACCCAATAAATCTGCCAAAGAAATAAACTGTTCGTTTCGGGCACAGTGTATGCCAGTCCTTGAGCTTCAGGGAACTTAAAGGTATACAACTCGACAATATTTGTGGAAAGTCTCGTGCGCTAGAACGCACGGGAAGCCCTTGGCTGTTTGGAATATATTGGGTTTGGGTACATTCGAGCCCAAACCCAATAAATCTGCCAAGGAAATAAACTGTTTGTTTCGCAAACAATGTATCTCAGTCCTTGTGCTTTAGGGAACTTAAAGATATATATCTCGGCAAAATATCAGCGTAGTTTCGTTTGCTAGGAAGCACGGGAAGACCTTGACTGTTTGGCACTTGTTGGTTTGGGTACATGAAAACCCAAACCCCAAAAGCTCTTTGTCATGAAGTGACCTTCTCGTGCATACTTGACGACAATCCTTGCGCGCAAGATGGTGAACTAACATTACTCTCAGCAAATTTAGTGCAAAGTTTCGTGCGCTAACACAGAGGACTTCGATGTGGTTGGGTTCGAACCCAAGCAAGGTTGGCATGCTCAACCTTGACTTCCACACCCCAAGAGGTCGCGATGACGCCATAAACCCAAAAAGATAATTCAGTCTCTAACTTATCACACCTCGATGCTCCTCAAACTTTGTATGCATATTCAAAATGAGTTGAATAAAACGTGAGAACAAGGTGGGTCCGATGTGGTTGGGTGTGATCCCAAGCTAGGTTGCCCTAGACTTCCACACCACAAGAAAGCGCGCCCCTCCTCGCCATCGGAAAACCTGCGACACAAGCTGCACAAAATGAGTATCGTGAGTTGGCACATATGCATAAGTAAACTGAAAAATAGAAGCAGCCAAACACTTCCGAAATCCCTGCGCATAACACAGCAGCCACGACATCGTTCCGCCCATGAGGCGAAGCGAAGGACCGTTGAGGAAATTATGAGCAGTAATGAGAAGTTCAAGGTTTAAACCACGAAATGGAAACCGTGGTTTAAACCAAGGTGTCATCACTGCGTTTCGCGGACACGATGGAAAGAATTTTCGATCGGACGCTTCGGTTCGGATTTTTGATCGTGAGACCCGAAATTTCGTGGTTGAGACCTCGGTTGAGTTTCGCTATGAAAATCTCGACCACGGTCGAGTTTTGTGGTTGAGTTCGATTTTTCATAGCGAAACTTGGTTAGCGAAGGAATATTTTGTACACGTCTGCGACAGCGTGTGAGCCGACGTGTCTGGTAACGTGAGACACTTTTTTACCTCGGTCGAGTTTCGCTATGAAAATCTCGACCACGGGGGGGGGCTTGGTCGAGATTTCGTGGTTGAGTTTCGCTATGAAATGTCGAGTTCGTCAGCCATCGTCATCCACATGCAGCAGATGTAGAATTGAAAAATTAATTTGGGAAATTCACAGATCGACTCGACTGACGCGCTCGTGTAACCGAGATGTCGAAAATTCGTACTGAACTCCCAGTACTGAACTCCCAGTACTGAACTCCCAGTACTGAAATCGAAAACTGAATTCGACATCTGCTGACATCGTGATGACATACCGTGGTTGAGACCGTGGTTGAGATCGTGGTCGAGTTTCGCTATGAAAAATCGAACTCACCCACGAAAAATCGAAATTTCGTGGTCGAGTTCAATTTTTCATAGCGAAACTCGACCACGATCTGAACGCTGACGGTACGCGGATATCCCCCCCCACGTAGGCAGAATATTCCGGGGATCTATAGCGAAACGTAGTTGAGAAATCTCGACCATGGTCGAGTTTCGCTATGATCGAGATTTCGTGGTTTAAACCTTGAACTTCTCATAAATGTTGGTGCGCAGCTCTTTATCCTTGAGCTAGTCAACGCCAACGGCAATCGTATCCGCGATATCGATGGAAGATAAATTGATGATGATTTAATAATCCTGGAAATTAAATTCACGATGACACGCGAGACGATGCGAGACGATATGACCGTCACGCTGGTTCAGAATTTTTCCGGGATTGAGACGGAAACGACGTGTGAATTCCAGCGCGTATAACCCTTCCCTATAACAAAACTAAGCAATCGTCCATATACCGACAACTAAACTTGCTTGTAACTAATTCTGAAACCACTCGTAAAAATTAAGCACCATATAAAAACCACGTAAGAAAAACAATATCAAGCACCATATAAAAGAAAGGGTAAGAAAACCAGCCAATCGTATGCAGTCATTCCTCAAAGGTCTCCGCCATCTGAGCGTCTACCATCTCGTTTTCGATTAAGAGATCTTCAAAGTGGTCAGCCATAGCCATATCCTCCTCAGCCACTTCAACCTCCTTGAGAGAATCCACTCTGCCCTTCGTTGTTTGCATTCCTATTAATGGATCATTTGGGTGATTCTGATTGATGTGAACTATCATATCGAGATTTTCTGACCGCATAGAGTTCCTCTTGATGCTTGCAACGCAGCCAGCGATGCTAAAAACGCGCTCGTTCTCAATTTCCGACCCAGGGATGGAAAATATAATTTGAGCCAACATTCTTAAGCTAGGAAATTGCCCCCGATATAACCCTTATATCGGGGGTTATAGTTATATAAGTATAACCCCATTTTGGGGCCTTTCGGCAGGGTTATAGTTATATAACTATAACCCGCTTATATCAGGGTTATATAAGTCCACAGCACTGGTCGGGTCGTCGGGGCGCGGGCGAGGCAGGGGAGCGGGAGCTGATCTGGGACGCGTCGTTATCATTTATGCTCCTCAGGATTTTTTCATATAAATTATTATATTATATTCGAATTCGAATATTTGTATTTTGTATTTTTATATTTTTGTATATTGCTTTTTATTTCCTGTATAAATTTATATAGCACGGCTTGACAAGAACCCTTGTCCGCAGACGTGTCATCCGAGTTGGACCAACCGCAACCAGAAATTCGTAGCATTTTAGGCAACGGAAGACAAGTTGAATTGCTAGGACGGTGGGAAGAAGTTCTTGAGTGTGGGAGGTATGCCACCATATTTTCACACTCGCCAGCTCCTACCACACAACCCCCAAGTCTTCTCTGGAGTCTGCGGAGGTTCCACAGCTTGCATGCCAGCAGTATACACCTGCCATGTTTCACACGAAGCACAACGCTGTCATCGTCTGCGAAACTTGAAGTGCACAACCTCTCATGCTCTCAACCTCACTGGGTTCAACTCATATGCCACAGTCCACTCACCTGTGCCCATGCCGTATGCGGGGTTTTCTAAAACCGGATGTAAACGTCTTTGGTGATCTTGTGAGGAATCCTTTTACAGACTGCAGCATATGGGCGTTTCCTTCCTTGAGGTCACACGGAGCCATGCCAAGCCCACGTGGCAGTGTTTCCTTCCTTGAGGTCACACAGAGCCATGCCAAGCCCACGTGGCAGTGTTTCCTTCCTTGAGGTCACACAGAGCCATTCCAAGCCCACGTGGCAGTGTTTCGTGTTTCCTTCCTTGAGGTCACACGGAGCCATGCCAAACCCATGTGGCAGTGTTTCGTGTTTCGTGACATCAAGTTTACCGTTTACTGTGCAACTGAATCCTCCTTCGAGAGGCTCTGCGGCGTCTGTGAAGCCTGTAGGATCATCTGAGCTGTATCGTTGCGGGTGGTCACGATACTATCCTTTTGTGTCAGTAGAGTCGTTGTCATCCCCATGTGGTGTTATGTGGTGGTATGGAAACGATTTAGTCTTTTGACAGAGTTTTCCAAGGACAAACGGTGTGGAGGTTCAAGGTCTTGGCTTTGAAAGCACACAGTCAAGCTGAAAGAAAGCTTAAAGTCACTTTCTTGAAACTGTATATTGGTTATTTCTGAACCTCACTTCAAGAATGGAAAGTCGTTGAGAACTTGCAGCTTCGCACACCTCTGGCAGCAGCAAACTCTCGTTAACATGAACTTTCACGAGTAAGAATATCCAGGCTGAATGTAATATCGCGTCTGTATGTTTCGCCATATCACAAGACACTTTTTGTTTTTGAAATAAGCGAGAATGTTCCCTGGAGCCTTATCCTGCTTTTCATACACAAGAATACGAAGACGACCACTTGGATCGTTAGCTCGATCCTGTGTTAATTCGTGACGGTGCTTTGCGCGCTGTGCAGGTATTGAACAGGCTGCGCACGGAAGCATGAGGGCGACAATCACTTTATCGTTTATTTTGTTGATCTTTGTCGCTAAGAGCAAAGAAGTGGAGGGCATGACGACGTGCAGCGACTGCCAGCATCATGTGGTGATGGGCGGGGCCGACGTGGTGAACTACCACGGTCTCGAGGCGGGGGCTGAGGTGCCTGAGCTCGGGTCCCACGAGCATGCCGTGAGCTACCAGAACTACACCTACTACTTCCTGAACCACTCCAATGCCCAGGCGTTCCTGAGCAGCCCGGACAAGTACGTGCCGGCGGTGGGAGGGTTCTGTGCGTGGGGCGTGGCGCGGGAGGGGAAGAACGGCAATCCATCGAAGGACGCGCAGGCGGGCTGGCCGTGGGCTCCGCACCACATGGGGCCACCGTGTGGGCCGCACGACGGATGGGCGATCATCGACGGCCGGTTGTGGTGCACCATAGACCGTGGGACGATGACGCTGTTCCAGAAGCTGGGAAGTCAGGGCATGCAGGATGCGGAGACACGCTGGCGGAACTGGTGCGTGCGTTTGGTGTTGACCTTTCTGGTTGCGTTTCACTGTATGCTTGTGCTGAAGATGTGGTCTAATAGACTAAATTCGTACCTGGAAAAAAGCTTGGTGCATGAGATGTATTTGCTGACTTGGGTCGCTGTGGGCTTCCGTGTTTAAGGTTCGGAGGTGCGACCGTGGGCCCGATCAACACTGGCTGCTTCGTGGGCAACTCCAACTTATTCTGCTTGGCATTTGGAGCACATTTCATCAACCGTACTGACCAAGCAGCTGTCCCCCTCCCCACCCTATATGAATCAGCTCCGTTGGAAGCCTTGCCTGATATGCCCTTGGTGCTGCCTGGTGAGGAGGCAAAGAGCCGACACAATTCTTTGCTGCAGAAGGAGCCCATCCTCTAAGTTACATGGGATGAGACGAGACGAAGTTGAGAGTACATCGATGCTCCCCCAATGCTACGCTTAATTTGAGCACTTGTGAATGAAACCAGCATGTGTCTGGTCGGTCGGAGTGAGAGCCAACCAGACCTATTCTGATTATTGGTGGGGAGGGACTGGTTTTGAATACGATATAGAGCATGTGCCACCATTAGAGGGATCGCCGACCTTAATAGCTCTGAATCATTGCAGGATACAAATTTTGTACGCAATGACAGGAGAACCTAGCACCTGTTAAAGATCGGCATTTGTGCATATTTTGAAATCTGGTGGGATTTCAGACTCTTTGTACCCTCAATCCTTGAATTTTATACATATTGACAATTTGATATACGTTCCCCCAACACAAAGGCCAAGTTTTATACTACTGGGGTAGGCTACTATTTAGTGTTTAATGCAGCCACTGCTTTCTTGGCAACTCCGACCCTTGAAATCAAACACTTCGCTTCCCCATTTTTTGTGGTTCTCTCCGCTAACATTTGAGGGTTTGATGTTCAATGCGCGTAGGCAAATGCCATATATGGTGGAATGCGCGTAGGCAAATGATTATAATGTGGAATGCGCGTAGGCAAATGATTTTAATGGTAGTCTGCGCGTAGGCAAATGAATATAATGGTCATCTGCCCGTAGGCAAATGAAGTTAATATGCGATAATCTGTAGACAGACCGTGAACAAGCTAGATAGTGCAGCGAGTGTTGTGTTCGGTATACAACTGTATGCCAAACATAATACAAGTTCGCATAGTAATTCTTCGGTGTCTTAGGAAGAACACGTTCCTTGCGCACGCAGCATCCGTTCAGATTTTAGGAGTCTGGACGCGGAGCGTTAGAGGGGGTGATTGGGCATGCGTCGAGTCAGCAGCTCGACGCATGCCTAGCAAAGAAGTATAATAAACAACATGAGCACATCATACATATTGCATATGCATACTGGAAACATTACGAGCATCTGACAGTGTATTGTCACCTCTCGCGGAAACGCGGATGTCAACCGCGTCCGCGTTTCCGCTCGGGGTTTTCCCCTCATCCGAACGCTCGCTTGCAAGCGAGTGTGCGCATCGGATGAGGGAAGCGTTAGCAGAAATGAATTTACACATTTGTTATCTTTCCAAAATAAATTGCATAGACTGGACGGTCGACCACACATCTCGTTGTGGGCTGATGCGTTCATTTGGAATTGACCGGTGTGCCCGGAGGCACAGCGTGAGCCGATATGTCTATGCGTCCGTATGTGTGTCATCGGGGGTAATCTGGGATTGGCACGATGACAGTGAAATTGGGCTTGAAATCACGATGAGAATGAATACCAGATGTCCGGGGTATGACAGTATGACACTATGACAGTATGACAGTATGACACTATAGTAGTATGACAGTACTGTGGGGGGTGTCATCGTGGAACTCAGTCAGACCCTCGAAGAATGGTCAGATTCGCATCGGGGTTGAAAAGACAATGAAATCGAATATCAGATATTAAGGTTATGACAGTATGACAGTATGACGCTATGACAGTATGACAGTATGACAGTACAGTAGTATGACAGTACTGTGGGGCAGTCATCGTGTCAGCCTGTTGGCATAACATCTGAATCGAGAATGACGAATCGGAATTAGAAATGAGATCGGATCGGGAACTGAACGTTGAGCCGAAGTGTGACATCGGCTCTCGAGTGGTTGACCCTGCAACCTGAGTGACGAGTGAATAAGTAGAGCACTTGAGAAGTGTTTAGCCTTCAGAACTCGGAACCGAATTATCGTTTGTACCTCAATCTGGCCCTGATCCAGTATATTATAAAAATCCGAATTGTGTACCTTTGCACGTTCAATCAAAAACATATCTCCGAGCATCTGTCGTCGTGCCCCTGGCACATTTGGTATCAGCGTGCTGCGATTTCGCCTCTGCGCAACTCGCCCACGGGCCTTTTGAAACTTCCGTTGTGATACAGGGGGAGAGCTGCACTTCCGGCTATCTGGGCGCAATTTTAGCCTCCGTAAGTACATTTTTTTTCGTATACAACGGCCGTATCCTTTGGAAAACATCTCCAAAACTTCATATTTTCGCCCCTTAACACTGGGGGCCCAACCAGGCTCAGAAAAGTCAACATTCGTTTTCCGATCTTAACTTCCAAGTCTGCCCCAGGCTACAAACAACCGTCAGGGAGCACCCTAAAGGGTTTCCCCGGTTTATAGTAGCCAGGAAAACCTCATAACTCACTTTCTAGAGCCTTAAAAAGGCGAAAAACAGCCAAAAACAGCCCAAAATAGCCGTTTTAGCCCGTTTTCAGCCTACCCCGAAACCTTCCACAGTAGCCCCCACCACCAAAAACTCCTTCCCCAGACCCCATAGGACACCCTAGAACCCCTCAATACCGCCCTCACGGCCACCAGCAGTTGGGAAAGCCCCTCAAAACAGCGCTTTTAGTGGCTTCTGGACAGTTCCTGGACAGTTTCTGGACACCTCTGGTTTACCCTCTGGCTGGAATATTTTGGGAGTGTACGAAGTCCGGTTACCTTCTGGGACCTTGCTGAGCTTTCTGGTTGCAGTTTCTTGACCCCTGCCTGCATACATAGGCACTTGAAATCTGTGTCGCGGAGCCCTGGCGAAATTTTGAGTTCGCCGGTGTATGGCAGTACCCCCTTCGCCAGAAGAATACAGAAGAGCGTGGTGGAAGCAAGGACCCATCAAGTGGGTATTCCCTCCAGACCCTACCTACCCACCAGCAGGCGCCTTCTGGCAGAGCGGTCCTTGGAGCGGTCCTCCTTCCCCCTCCTCCTCTTCAGACGACGAGGTGGAAGACAACTGAGCGCCTGGACAGCATACACCCTGGCTATCCCACCAGCGCGCCACTACCGTGAGTGGTACTACCAGGGGTTCACGGTTTTCGTCTTCAACTACCCGGACCCTTACCACCCAGCAATACCGGTGCTTCCTGGTGAAACCTTGGCCGACGCTCCACCGTCTCCAGAAGTCAGCCCTACACCTTCACCTCCTCCTTCCCCCCCTCACGAAAGCGACACTGAATAAATAAAGGCGAGCACTTCCTACCTTCTGCTCACCTGTGGCTTTTGCCACACCCAGCGTGCGATCTGATCAGCTCAGCAGCCAGTATGTCGCAACATATATCAGAGTCCTTTCCCAGCATGGGGGTCAGTGCAGAGCCGTCACGCCCCCCATTGTTCTCGCCCCTCACCTTCCCATCGCCCGCCGCTTACGCTTCCGCTCACCCCATTCCACATCCGGGCACCACCATGCCCTACACAGCGGTGCCCCGCCCTTATACTATGCCGGATGGCACCCCCGCACAGGCTGTATGGAACGGCGTCAATTGGGTATTGCCCCAATCAGCGCCCCTCGCTGGGGGAGTATCACCAGTGCCGTTCACACTGGGAACCCATCACCCCGTGGGTGCATATCCCACACCGTTCCAACAACAGCTACAGCAGCAGCAGCAGTGGCTCGCGTACCAGCAGCAGCAACAGCAGTGGCTTCAGCAGCAGCCACTGGAACCGATGCAGCAGCAGTTACAGCAGCAGCAGTTACAACAGCAGCAGTTACAGCAGCAACAGCAGCAGCAGCAGCAGCAGCCACAGCAGCCCCATCAGCTGGCGCCAGCCACCTCCGCGCTTCATGACTCAGGCGCGGATCCCTCATCGCTGCAGCACTTCATCAGCATCGGCGCCGCGGCCCTGCCGGACCCTCTGCAGGTACCCCTTGACAGCGGGGTTCAGCAGAACGTCTTGGGCGGTACCCAGCTCTTGGTGCGTCACCTTCCCGCGGTGGCGACAACCTCAGAGACTCGCCGGCGTCGGCGTTCCCGAAGGGCATCTTCGGGCCCTGCGACACATGGCAAGCATCTCCCAGGCCCAAGCCACGCACCTGATCACTCTGACCCCGACTCCGGCACGGACATCAGCCGCACCAGCACGGGGACCAGAGGCAGCCGAAGCACGCAGGCACGGGCTGAGCGCAGGCGGAGGGCCGCCCACAGGTCCGGCTCTGACTCGGACGCGAGCAGCCGAAGTGAACACATTCGCAGAGAAGTCCTAGCGGCAGTACAGGCCCTGGACATCTCCGCGGTGCTCTCGAGAGGACTCGCGCTGCCTGGTGCGACGACATCGGCAGGAGCCTCCCCACCAGGCGACCCTCAGGGCAGCGCACAGGGCCTGACGGCGGACCATCTACACGAGGCAGACGCCGCCGCCAGCGTAACCCCTCCAGTGCCTCAGACCGCCGCTGAGACCGCTCCCGCCGAACCTCCCACTCAGGGCCGGCCAAATCCCCATAACATGATGGTGGCCCGCCGGCGGCAGTCGATGGAGACGGTGGTGCACGGCGGTGGCAATCCCGACTCAGAGCCCAGAGACTCCAGTTCAAGCGACTCGCCACCAGGCCCCCCTAGTGATCCACCTCAGGATCCCCCTGACGATCCCGCACCAGAGCCCTCCTACCCTCAGTACCCAGAGGTCAGAGCCCTCTTCGTCACCCACGATGGTGGGTCATTGTGGGTGCACCAGTCAGCTGGGGTGCGAGGCGCGGCAACCGTCTCCCTACCATGGGACGAACGCCGCCGGGCTGGGGTGCAGGGCGACGCCATCTTGTTCAGGATCATGCACCTGCTGGGAGCGCCGCTGACTGCATATGCGCGCATGGGGGGCCGGCTACACCATGCACCCCTACCCCTTACCAACCCTCGTGTGGAGACCTGGGTCCTCATGGTCGACCGCGAGGTCATGGATATGGCAATGGGGGACCCAGCCGCGGCCAATGTGCGGTCTACCAGCATGGGGCAGCCAGTATGGGAGTGGATCCCTGCTACTGCGCGGGAGTCGGAGATGCAGAACTTCGATCAGGACGGGCTCGCCGCGTGGTCGGAGGTCAGCAACTCCGATTGGTACCGGAGCATGAGCGTGGTGGCCGCACAACCATCCACACCCCTGCCCTTCCATACACCTCTTCCACTCCCCGCACCACCATCAGCCCCTACATTACCGCCCACTCCGACCGCAGTCCCCACAAATCCCGCGCCTGCGCCTCCGCCCGCGCATGCCCCGGGACCACCACCTCCTGCCCGTTTTCCCCATTCCGCCGCCGCAAACCCCGTTCACTCTGCCGCTGCCGCGAACCCCGTTCACTCTGCCGCCGCTGCGAACCCCGTGCTCTCTCCCAGCGCCACCCCCTTTGTTCCAGGCATCGTCCGTCTGCCGCAGGGCACTAACCTGCGAGCATCTCCAGACGAGGTCCGCCTGGAGCACAAGACCAAAGAGATGGTGCTAAAGCTGGTCAAGAGCGTCACCAGGTTCCCCCGCTCCGCGTCCGACACAAAATCGGCCGACAAGGAGGGCCTCCTGACGCAGTTGGAGCACTACTCCCACATGGTGCGGAAGGTATTCCAGGAGGCCATCGTGATCGAAGCACTGACCACTCCCAGTTGTACGCCATCAGTATCAGAGTACCAGGCGAGTGTGTCAAGCCTTCTTTGGAGCTTCAAGGAGTACACTCTTCAAGACCAGCAGAGAAAGTTCTTGGAGCGCGCGGCGGGGACCTTTGGGTCCGAGCAAGCTTGGCACCAACGCTACGGGGAGCTGGACGTGTTCTTCAGCGATCTGGCGGTGTGCTCTCTGACGCAGGCCTACCTGGAGAACGCACACGGCGAGGCCATTGCCCTGAAGCAGGCGGTGAACGAGACCGCGGCGGAGTATTTCTCGCGACTGGAGACCCGCATGGCCTCCGTCAACTTCTTGGCCGGCAGAGTCCCAAATTGCGTGGAGATGACCAACTTGATTGTCGATGCTCTCTACGTACCGCCGGGGGCTGAAATATGCACCCAAGGTGATGCGGCGCCTGAGAGCCATCCACTTGGATGTCTCCAAACCAGAAGAGTGGGAGAGGAAGGCCGTCGCTGACGACATCCCAGGCACCCACAACGCCTTGTTGAAGATTCGGGAAGTTGCTGAGGAGGTGGAGAGTGACATTGACACGGAGGCGGCTCAGAGGCGCTCTCAAGACCGTCCTCCCCGTGCTGTTTCCTTCGCTAACCCACCACCTCGCACCCCCTTCTACAGGCGTACCCCCTCTTCGAGCCGCCCAGCTCTTGCCATGCTGGAGAATGGGCCTGCCACCACCGTCGCCGCGGCAGTGACCCCTTTGCCACCACCACCTGGCCTCTCCCGCCCTGACGCTCCGAAAGTCCGCCGGTGCTTCGCTTGCGGCTCTGCGGAGCACATCGTCCGTAACTGTACGGACGAGGCTAAACTCAAGGAGTGGAGGGCCAATGCACCCGCTCGACTGGCGAACTCCCCTGGGTTTGTAGCCGCCGTCGTTTGGGCCATTGAGCAGCAGGAGGACATCTCTTCGGTGGATGGCGTCCCAGAGGAGTTCTCCGAGGAGGTCTTGGCTCTTGCTACCTGTGAGGACGAGCAGAGCTACCAGACCCTGGCGGCCCTTGCGGGCATCGAGCTTGGTGGAGGGTGACGGCCTTCCCCCGGTGGAGAGCGATGAATGACTGGCCGGCGGCCAGCCCCAGACCCTGCCCTTCGAGGAAGTGAGGTCTTGCCCTGATGATCAGACCCTCTCCGCCCTGGAGAAGCGGTCAGAACCAGTGGAACCCCGACGCGCCCGAGGACGCAAAGACCCTTGGGGCCAACGTCCCCATCCCAAGAGCGTGGCCTTCACCTCTGGGACCCGCTTGCGACGCACCTACCGCTCAGCTAGTGCCCCATCGCCATCGAGGGATGACTTGTCCAGCCACCCTCTTACGGGAAGCACCCCCTTCGATGAGCCGTCACTACCTCTTGATGACGGCCCTGCTTATACACAAGCGAGGATCGAGGGTCGGAGGGGACGGCGAGTTCCCCAGCACAGACCCCCCATTATGGGCAACAACCGCGGAGAGCCCCGCGACCTTCGTCCCCGACCGCGTGTTGTCCTACCGCTGCCCATCTATCAGTCCAACCTCGCAGACCCACGGAAAAGGCTAACTGCGTGGCACTGGAAGAGAGATCTGTACTCCCTCCCCCTCGAAGTCGCCATGCAGAAGGTCCGCAGAGCTCTGCGCAAGTCCCCAGAGGCTGCCAAGGACCTGGTGGATAAAATGTCGGAGCGCGTCCGCAGCCGCGTACACTCTGGGAGTCGATCGCCAAAGGAGCGCGTGAACCGCGCCAACCAGCTGGCAGAGAGGATACGCATTGCCCGCGAACCTCAAGATCGCAAGGAGGGCCATCAGCGCATAGCATTGTGGCACCTCCTTTCACACGACGGTCGCCAGCAAGTCCCCGAATCCTCTAACACCAGCTCCCACGACCTCTACGCGGCTTGGAGAGAGCTGTCGCCTGCCGAGCAGCAAAAGGCAATCGCCACTTCGAGTCCAGACTCTTCCCCAGGTAGCAGGCTGTGGGAAAAGGAGGGCGCACGAAGAGCAGCAGCGAGGTCTTCGACATCCCTCTGCACCCTGGACACTGAAGTGGGCACGATACCTGGGACAGCGGGAGATGTGGGTTTACCTGGCGCCTGGTGCAGTCTGCACGCATACGGTGGAGATTCGTTCCTTTAGGTTCTTACACTAGTTCGTGGATGCTTCCGATCTTGTGGTTTGCTTATGTATTATGGCATGCGTTTAGCCACGAGCTCCGGCTCGTGCATCTTGCATCTCCCCTAGCTGACTAACAAAATGACTTATCTCTAACACATTTAGCTAGCCAGGGTGGTGTCGGTCACTCGTGTCTGTTCCACCTCATCTGAGGTGGTGTGCTGGATATGACATGGTGATTGTCATTTCGTCACCTGTCATAACCGTTGTCAGATTCGGTGTCCAGTAGTGACCGACAACTCTCGTGCTATTTAGCTCGCCAGTCCGTATGTCTCCGCCCTTCTAATATCATAATATTCCGAGTATGTAGCCTGCCACTGCTTTCCGACCTGCTTAGACCCTCTGTCCGCTTGGAATATTATTACCCTCACGGTATAATATCCAGCAGGGTCTTTTAGTATTACGAGTGATCCGACATGCGCCGCAGGCGAAAATTTTCAAATAGCGACATTGCTGATTCGTATCAAATGCACCATTATCGTTCTAGCCTTTGGGGTTTTATTCCGGACGTGTCGTCGGCTCGTCACGCCGTCACAATTGTAGGGATGCAGTTGCATGCGTTTGATCGGGCCTTTCCCTTGAGCAGCTAGAGTATAAATAACACCGGATGGGATCTTGCGTTTCGTTTTCGATTATTGAGACGTCCTCCGGGCATCGATGATGCATGCATTCTGCCGATTCCGTCAACGTGAATGCTGTGTCGAACTCGCCAACTCGTACATTGCAATGTTCGCAGACATGACCGTGACGTCACAACCTTGAATGATTGGTGACACGACGCCGCGCCGTGGGGGACAAAATTGAATCGCGAATCCGCCTGCTGAACCCCTCTTGCGTGTTATTTTGAGCATCATGCACTTTTCGGGTAAATCAGTGTACCCCTTTTTAGGTGCACGACCCCCGCGAAATAGCTTCCCCTAAATCGCTATTTGTGCTGGATTTGGCACCGCGACCCTGAACTGTGTCACATGCCTCATCCGAAAGTAGTCTGGGTGACCGTCACCCGACGGCCGAAACCTAAAACCTGAGTTATATATCGGGAGCATTTTCATCTTTGTTAACTTATCAATTCCGACCGTTCTGATATCCGAAGCCCTGTATTTAGGGTTCAGCACATAGTTATATCTATCTGATATATCTAACAGGTTTGGTCTCACGCACGCCTAATTGACACTGCGACTTACAGTACAGTAATCACCCACCTGTAAGAAAACAGAAAAATCAGGTCACCAGCCTTTTCTCATCGAGTTGGGTACCCCCCCTCCCCCCCCCGCCAGCGTCAGCGTCATAAGAGAACGCTATGGATAGTGGACCGCGATCTCGTGAGCCAGCCAGCGAATTCCATAACCATCCACGTGGACACCTTCCCGAGCCAGCCCGTTTTCTTAAGGTGTCCAATTTCCGAGAAAATGGACCCTGAGAGCCGTGCGCAGCTTAAAGAAATTAAAGCAAGATTTAGATGACGACATTATCTCTGAAACAGACTATCAGGAACTTAAACCTTTAAGACAAGTTTTGTGCAAAAAATCGTGAAACCCATCAAATATACCATATTTGTCAATTTCCCGGCAAAGTTTTCTTAGTTTAAGAAATGCCTCTCCAGCTAGGCAGCCAGCGGTCATTTTCCTTATTTCAGGCCATCTCATAAGTCGGAAAATCCAGTCAGCTTTTCTCATCGAGTTGGGTACCCCCTCGGGAACGTTGATCAGGCCCGAGGTACGCTGGGTGAGCCGATATGTCTATGCGTCTGTATGTGTGCCATCGGGAGTAATCTGGGATTGACACGATGACAGTGAAATTGGGCTTGAAATCACGATGAGAATGAGTACCAGATGTCCGGGGTATGACAGTATGACACTATGACAGCATGACACTATGACACTATAGTAGTATGACAGTACTGTGGGGTGGTCATCGTGGCACTTAGTCAGATCCTCGGGGAATGGCCAGATTCGCATCGGGATCGGAAAGACAATGAAATCGAATATCAGATGTCGGGGGTATGACAGTATGACAGTATGACAGTGTGACAGTATGACAGTACAGTAGTATGACAGTACTGTATGGCAGTCATCGTGTCAGTCCGTCGACGTAACATCTGAATCGAGAATGACGAATCGGAATTAGAAATGAGATCGGATCGGGAATTGAACGTTGAGCCGTGGTGTGACATCGGGTGCCGGGTGGTTGACCCTGCAGCCTGAGTGACGAGTGAATAAGTAGAGCACTTGAGAAGTGTTTAGCCTTCAGAACTCGGAACCGAACTATCGTTTACACCTCAATCTGGCCCTGACCCAGTATATTAAAAAAACCGAATTGCGTACCTTTGCACGTTTCAATCAAAAACATCATTCCGAGCATCTGTCGTAGTGCCCCTGGCACATTTGGTATCAATAGCGTGTCTGAGTGTGACTCCGCGCAACTCAACACGGCCTGTGCGTAACTCACGGTATACTGCAGGGGGAGAGCTGAGCTTTGGGGAACTTGGGCGCAATTTTTACGTCTGAAAAATATTTTCAGGGCCTGAAAATGGTTTTCAGGGGGCAATTTTTCAGGGGGCACAAAAAAAAATCAGGGGGCAATCGTAAGTAGCCCCCCATCTGCCGGATTTACTCTGGAGGTGGGAGTCCCACGCATGTACTTTTGCTACAGAAGTTTCTTCGCTAGCGGTCCCATATTAGTCGCGAGCGCTTCAGACCCCGTACCCACTTGATTGCACCGGTCTTTGCGTTGAGTGGCAGTCTTCATGGTGATGGTTTGTCTGCAAAGAATTCCCATTGTAAGGCATACACTGGATGGATGGTCCATAATAGGCCGTCCATTCGGTGTCCGTGCGCCGTCCGTCTGGACGGAACAAGGTGTTCACCCGTATGGAACAACAGAAACTCGCAAACGACCTACAATCTTACCCGCGAGACGCATCGCAGCAGATCTTCGATCGTTTGCATTTCTGGCTGGGGGTGCGATAACCCACGATCGATGGACCTTCATCTTTCGCGCATAGTAGTTGCGTGTGGTCGGTCCCCAACCATCACCAAAAATCACGCAGTGGACCCCGTGAATCAGGTTGTACAAGATATGCATGGGTTGACAGATTTTTAAGGTCCTAATTTGCACTATTGGGTCATAAACATGATATGTTTAATTGCTAGATGCATTTGGAAGCCATCGAGTAGGTGTACGCGGCTTCGGGCACTCCGGTCCTTGTGAAAGGACCGGCATTTTTATTTAATTTTCGTCGGTACTACCCCCGCGTTTCATTCCTCTCAAGCACAATCATGCCCATATCGAGTATAGCACCCAAAAGAGGTTCGGAATAAATTCTTGGACACCCAAATATGGTGTCAAAACACGCAAATATCAACTATATCGAAAAAACGCGGCAGATAGCCCCAAATCACTTCGGTCCTTGTGACAGGACCGTGATTTTGGGCAGTAGCCATATATCGATACAATTATCACATATCCGAGATATGGATATACCGCGCCTTGTTTCGTTGTGAAGAGAATTTACTTTTCAGGAGGTCGATGTATAATGAGAAGC
>LGRX02000766.1:0-17648 GCA_001247695.2 Cymbomonas tetramitiformis
ATGAAGCACTTCACGCCATTTCGAAGTGAAACGCGTTCGTATTCTTCAAGAATGTGACCGGTGATGGAAGTGCGAGGAAGCTCATGCCCTCGCACGAATATATTTCATGTATATTTGATATGTGGTTAGCGTGGTAGAAACGACAACGATATGGGTGGGACGAAGCGGCGCCCCAATCCGACAAGCTTCAACGGTGCGGTTGTACTTTATTTGTAGAGAGCCCGAAGCTATATATTATGAACTATTATGATCTGTGACGAAATGCGTGAGAACGACTGTTGAGGAGTGCGCATACCTTTTTGTAGCAGGGGTGCACATCGTGGAAGGCCACGTGAAGTTCACCGTGGTTCGGGATGATCGACGTTGGCTACTAGGGCAGTTATGTGGAATCATGCATGTCATTCTAGCTATGAGCGTCTTTTTAGCTTTGTGCGGCTCAGACGCGAGCTACAATCCTGGACCAGACTGGGATATCCCGCCAATTCTTATGGACTTGCTACCTCTTCTAGTAGAAGTAGGCGACTCCGCACGCACCATACCTCTTGGAGTGTGGCCCCTACCACAAGAAGCTATGACGCTTGGACACTTGGTTACCAAGTTGGATTCGGTGTGCGATATTTGGGCATCTGCACGAGCTGAGGCGACTTCCACGCCCTTGCGCAATTGTCAGATTCCTGACAGCTCAGACAAAGAGGAATGTTCTTCTCCAGACAAACTGGACACTTCGCGCGAAGTGTCCAAAGGAGGGATAGAGGGGCAAGAAGATGGTTTGCGGCGGTCGCAGACACGTCACGAAGTTGACAGACCGCAGGAATACACGCCACTGAAGCGAGGAAACAGGAGCCACTGGATAGGGAAGATGAGCGAGATTTTTAGTAGGTCCCCAAACCGCATCGCTTCAGCGGTGAGGGGATACATTGAAACGCTGCCAAAGGAAGTGGCAGTAGGTGTGCTGCAACGCTGTCGCGCAGCGTTGTTCGGTGATACAGAAATGGCGAAGACCAAAGCTATGGACTGCATTCTAGAAAACCTGGTTGCGGTCTTTGGGGCGCTGTCGAGTAGGAATTCTAACTTGAACGAGGAACACAAGCTTGCAGTGGCGGCCGCAGTGTTTGGCGAGAACATGCAAGAGGGGCACGTCTTAATCGCAGCGACAACAATGTTAGGCGTGCATAAGCGTGTAGGATATGCGGGCGTCACGGGGCATAAAAACATGCTGGCGGGTGCGAGGGTTGGCAATGCCGAGCGTGCACGAAGGAGCTTGCACGTGGGTGTGACACGCCCCAAGCGACGTGGGCGTCGTTCAGTGTGCATGGCGGAAGCCACTTGTGCACTCATCCGCGACTTTTCGTTGCACCCGGACAACACGCGCGTGAGTCCTTGTAAGAAGGACGTGGTGTTGGCAAGAGATCCACACACGGGGAAGCTTAAGACGCCCCGTGAGTACGTTAGCAAGCAATGGCTTGAGGCTTCGCAACTAGTGGTGTACCGGAGATTTGTGGCGAAATATCCAAGCGTGAAGGTGGGGCAAAGGTCGTTTGAGAAGGCGGGAGTTTGTAAACCGCACAATGTGGTACGGTTGAGAAGAAGGGGCAACATCTCTTGTTGTTGTAGGTATCACGAGGACATGCGCATGGTCCTTAAAGGGTTCGATGAAGCACGGGAGGCGGTGCACAAGAAGTGCCCGTGCAAGGATAAGAAGTGTTGCCCCCGAGTGCCACGGACGGCGGAGGAAAAGAGGGAGAGCGCGGTGGGTGCGCCGACGGGGCAAGTATGTGGCATCGTGAAGGCGGGGAAGTCTACCTCCACGTTCGCGGAGAGTCTGTTGTGCCCGCGTGAAGGGGATACGCACCACATAGAGTGCCTGTTGCAAACCTGCAAACAGTGCGGAGGTTTGAAGAACTTTAAAGTGTGCGAAAAGGAGGTGCAATATGCGGAGGAGGTGAGGTGGTCGTGCTATGAGACTCTTAGTACGGGCAAGTACGACGACGAAGGGAAAGAGGTTAGGAGGTTGCAGTTTTTGCAGAAGAAGACGAAATTGGGGGCGTTGATATCTAAGCTGCAAACGCTGTTGCTGGGGCACGAACCGGGGAAGTCGCCAAACTGTCGGTGCAATGGACGCTTTCTGTGTGAGGACGCGGCGTCGGAATCGTGGAAGTGGCGGAGGCTAAATGGTGTCGGGGACTGCCCGTTTTTGCGTCCCTATGCTTACCATACATTCATGGCCTTGCACCAGCACCGTCAATTTAAGACGTGTATCACGGATTTGCCGTTGGGGCATACGGCGTGGTGTTTCGACTTCTCCGAGAACCATTCGTTGAACATCCCGAGGGAAGTTCAGAGTTTGCACTGGGTGGTGAAGCAGGCTACTGTGTTGGTGTGTGTGTTATGGCGGCACGCGTGCAAGGAAGTCGATGGGGTAGAGTCCACGACGGAAAACCCGGTTGTGATAAAGGACTATGTGTACTTTATTAGTGATGACCGCAATCATGATCACAGATTCATTCAGTACATGCGAGAGGTGATCATCAAGGAGTACTTTGAGAAAAGGGGGATTCCGAAGCCAATATTTATTCACGAATGGGCGGATGGCTATGCGGGGCAGAACAAGTGCGCGGCGGGATTCGCGGACGTGGGAAACAGCAAAATGGAATGGTCGCTGGGGATTCCTTGTCAGCGGAACTTCTTTGAGACGGCGCATGCTAAAGGGGAGCAGGACGGAGCAGGGGCACACGTGAAGCATGCAGCGGCGGTGGCGGTAATTTCGGAGGGTGACAAATGGTATATGGGAAGATCTTGTGTGCGGCCGATCTCTATGCTTTTTGTGTGGAGAGGTTGCGCACACGCGCGGACACCAGCTACACGAAGTCGAGGGCCGCATTCAATCAACGATTTTTTTATCTAGTTCCCGAGGACGCGACGAAAGAGGTGGAGGGAGGTTTGTCGGCGGTTGATCACACGGCGCGCATCGCATACAAATCTTTGGAGCGCACTTTGCAACTGCATTCGGTGCGATCGGGCGTGGAGGGGAAGTTGCTGGTGCGCGACAGGACATGCTATTGCGTGTCATGCTATGCGGAATGTGTGTCGTCCATGCCGACGTCCGAGAACTGTTTGGAGAGCTCGCATGTGGATTTGTGGAGGGAGGTGGAATTGACGCCCGCAACGGGTGCGGACGCGGCAAGGGTGCGGGAGTTGGTGGAGGAGTATGCGAGTGATGTGAGTGTAGCGGTGCGGCGCGGATGCATCATCGCGGTCCACCGAGACCCGGCGGACCGCACACACGCCTACTACTTGGTGAAGGCGTTATCCGCCGTGACGGAGGTTGGACCTAGGGGGCGCCGAGATGACTATGGGCAATATTTTGCCCCGGGAGAATTTGTGGTTTCGGGGAGGTACTTTGAATGGGAAGATGCCGATGTGAGAGATGACTACATACTAGACACAAGTAAAAAGTGCTTGATCTCTTGTGAAGCCGTGCGTGCAACCGATGTGCGCCTAGTTAAAAGAGGGGATGTGTACAAGATGCCTGCTGCCGAGCGTGTTATCACTGTTGCAATTTTGGCATTCTAATATATAGTATGTGGTTTGGCATTCACAATGCAATAATGATAACATTTTTTGCATATTTATGCTCAAGCATTTGAACAAACTTGGGGTATCACAATTTTGATGTGACGCGCATGCATGCCAAGTGCAAAATTCGATTTCCTGCGGTTTGCAGTGACCAAAATGGCCCCGCACGACTACTCCAAAACCCTAAATGTAAAAAAATACCATTTTTGAGTTTGTCTAAACCTTCTCCAAACTTCTCCAAAAATATCAAGCCGTATAATAACATTTACCGAAATTATGCACTTTATAGCGGACCCCCCATATGCGAAACCCCTGCTCTCACAGCCAATATTTCACCCGCCAGCAACCCTAAAACCCTAAAAGCTTGCCTATGCAACTTTCATGTGCCTTCAACTAACTTGGTGCACCTTCCTAAACGCGGCGATGACCTTTTATCAACACATTCATGTGACGCGCATGCATGCCAAGTGCAAAACAAAATTTCCTGCGGTTTGCAGTGACCAAAATGGCCCCGCACGACTACTCCAAAACCCTAAATGTCAAATTTTTTATATTTTTGAGTTTGTCCAAACCTTCTCCAAACTTCTCCAAAAATATCAAGCCGTATAATAACATTTACCGAAATTATGCACTTTATAGCGGACCCCCCATATGCGAAACCCCTGCTCTCACAGCCAATATTTCACCCGCCAGCAACCTTTGTTAAAACCCTAAAATCTTGCCTATGCAACTTTCATGTGCCTTCAACTAACTTGGTGCACCTTCCCAAACTCGGCGATGACCTTTTATCAACACATTCATGCGACGCGCATGCATGCCAAGTGCAAAACATGATTTCCTGCGGTTTGCAGTGACCAAAATGGCCCCGCACGACTACTCCAAAACCCTAAATGTCAAATTTTTTATATTTTTGAGTTTGTCCAAACCTTCTCCAAACTTCTCCAAAAATATCAAGCCGTATAATAACATTTACCGAAATTATGCACTTAAGTATGTAACCCCCGTCCACCCACACATGCCACATGCCAGAACGTGGGCCGCTTCATGGATTTCAACTACGCCAACTTCAAGGACGATGCGAACTTCCTTGTCAAAGTTTTGCACCGGGATATCCTCCGCATTCAAGAGCATCGACGCAACGGGGACGGGGAAAATTCATACCCGATGCCGGAAGTATTGTATGTACAGCTTGACAATGTGAGCACCAACAAGAGCAAGTTGATATTGGCATACGCAGCTTGGCTGGTTCACACGGACGTCTTTCGCAAGGTGAAACTCAACTTTCTGTTGGTGGGACATACGCACGAGAACATTGACCAGATGTTTTCACGCTTCTCCGTGCGTCTACGACGCAAGCAAGCTTGGACGCTCGACGAGATGATAGAGGTCGCACACGAATGCTTTACGGATGGTGTAACGTGCGAGCACACCGAGAAGATCTTCGACTTCAGCTCTTGGTTTGATGGCCACGTCTTCGATTGCCACAATATTTTAGCACAGCAGGCTTTCAAGTTCAAGAAGGACGAGCACGGCGAAGTGGGCATGCAGTACAAACAGTATTCCATTTCACCCAAATGGTTACCCGAGACTCCATTGGCAAAGCTTGCTTCTACACCCCCTGTCGCGGGGCCTGGATACATCAAGCCGATTCCTTTTACCGAAGAAGGCATCGAAAAGCTTGAGCATACCTTACAGGCGTTGAAGGACATTTTGGGCACAAAGCTCACGGAGGTGCACGAAAAGTTTTGGCGCGAGGATGTCATCGAGAAACTTAGGAGCAGGGTAGTGGACAATTGGTCAGCCGTTGCTGCGCAGAGCTGACCATGTACTGGTCGTGGTCGAAGCCGATCGCGTTCATACCACACCTCATGACGGCAACACACTATTCGATGAAAATGATACTCTCATGTGAAAATGATATTGCCTTATTTACCTCATGATAAGATTAAAAAGCCGCATTTTAACAGTCAAGAACATGCAAGTGCAGGTTGTGCATTAGATTTAATGGTTTTTATGGTACAAAATTGAGGTCAAATGCACTTTTTCGAAATCTAGGAGGAGTGAAAACACAAAGAACTTTTGCCTCAGAATCTATATACACGTTATACACATATTATTTACATGTTTTTTTTTCGTCTTGCTTTACGCGTCCACTTCAGGTGCTACCGCTACCGCTACACAATTATCAAAAGCTTCGTCTTCATCGGAATCATCCGATTCATTCAAGTCACCTAGGTCCTTGCGCGTGCGTTTGGATTGTTGTGCAAGCAAAGCGACGACTATCTGCGCGTATTGCTCGTTCGGTATACTCCGTTCGGGGTCATTCGCATCCACATTCCATGCCAGCACTATTTCATTCTTATCGAAAGTCTCGGTAGACGGTCGGTGCCCCGGTGGCGCTGCGAAAGCTCCTGGGTGACTCGCAAGCTGCTTGCCGAGGTGCTTCTTCTTGGTGTCGGTGTGCTTTTTGGGTTGAAAATAGCGATATAGCAGCTGTTGAGTTGACGGATAGCGCGCCTCCACCTTCACCAAGTACAACGGATCCGACCATTCGCTTCGCTTCAGTTGTACGCGGAACGCGAACTTGTCGTTTTCAGATTCCACCGCGAGAGCCACTGCAAAGCTGCCAACTGTCATCTGGCCGTAGGTGACCTCCCCCTGGGCGTTGTCCACGTACTGCTCTGCTCGCTTTTGGGCTCGACCTTGGTGTTTCCGTTTACCGTTGTACACTTCTATCGGCGCTCGATCAATTCGGCGTTGGATGCGCACCGGTATAGCGGGGACGGCGGCAGCCCCGGCAGCTTCTATCGCCAACGCGGGCGCCTCTATCGGTCGAACCAAGGTGGCATTGCGCTCGATGGCGATTTTCTCGGGATGCTGGAAGGGTATCGCGGGCGCTTGACATTCTCCACCAGCAGTTAGGTGGCGCTGTTTCTCGATGACATCCTCGCGCCAAAACTTTTCGTGCACCTCCGTGAGCTTTGTGCCCAAAATGTCCTTCAACGCCTGTAAGGTATGCTCAAGCTTTTCGATGCCTTCTTCGGTAAAAGGAATCGGCTTGATGTATCCAGCCCCCGTGACAGGGGGTGTAGAAACAAGCTTTGGCAATGGAGTCTCGGGTAACCATTTGGGTGAAATGAAATACTGTTTGTACTGCATGCCCACTTCGCCGTGCTCGTTCTTCTTGAACTTGAAAGCCTGCTGTGCCAAAATATTGTGGCAATCGAAGACGTGACCATCAAACCAAGAGCTGAAGTCAAAGATCTTCTCGGTGTGCTCGCATATTACACCATCCGTAAAGCATTCTTGTGCGACCTCTATCATCTCGTCGAGCGTCCAAGCTTGCTTGCATCGTAGACGCACGGAGAAGCGTGAAAACATCTGGTCAATGTTCTCGTGCGTATGTCCCACCAACATAAAGTTGAGTTTCACCTTGCGAAAGACGTCCGTGTGCACCAGCCAAGCTGCGTATGCCAACATCAACTTGCTCTTGTTGGTGCTCACATTGTCAAGCTGTACATACAATACTTCCGGCATCGGGTATGAATTTTCCCCGTCCCCGTTGCGTCGATGCTCTTGAATGCGGAGGATATCCCGGTGCAAAACGTTGACAAGGAAGTTCGCATCGTCCTTGAAGTTGGCGTAGTTGAAATCCATGAAGCGGCCCACGTTCTCGATCATGCTCCCCATGTTGTGCACGTCAAGGAAGTCCTTAGAGTCCAGATGTTTAGGGATACGTCGAAAGTGTGGCAGTCGGGTGGTCCACTGCGTCATGCCATCGATGATCGCCGAGGCATACGTATGCCAAGTTTTGTTCATGGTAATGCTCTTGGTCATATTCGCTTTACGACCATGTTTGTAGAACTTCTGGCGCTCCGCTTGTGCGATTGCATGATGTTTGTTGAGAGGCCCGTTGTATTGCGCTGTGCAAGATACACAAATTTGGGTCAGTGAACAAATTACATAAGCATATAAACACATCACAAAGCTATTCATGAATATTCACCTTTTTGAGATTTGGTTAAGCCTTCCTTCAATAACTTGAAGGACACGCAAACATCGCACTGAGAAACTCGGTTCGTCGATGGAATCTTGAGCCACTTCCTGCAATCTTCGTCAAATATTTTGTAGAAGTAACTGAGAGAGCATTTTGTCCTCTCCTCATTCTCTTGCAAGCCCTCGTTGTACTCGTCCCACAGCTCTTCGATGGTCAATCCATCCGAAAGATGAATCGGTTCTTTGTCAGGTTGGTGTTGTCCGTATTCGTCGGCGTATTTCTTGAGCCATGCAACGACCGACTCGCGTTTCAGAGAAATCTTGCGGTTGTCCTCCTCGTACGTCAATCCATGAACAAACGTGTGTCGGCCCTCGAGCACGCGTGTCCGACAGTCGTGAAGATACCCGTAGCTGATGCCGTAAGCCATATAGTAGAACTTAAAGCACACCTGTTACAAAACAAAAGACACCGTCACTCAAAAATTATTAACAAATTATCCAAGGAAACGCATAAGGGTTTTATAGGTTGGCTGGATCTAAGACGCTTGGGAGACACCCCCAGCACTGCACGTCTGCAGGCGGGACGGCCGTCGCGTGCTCGTCAGCACTCTCCGTCACGCCTTAAATCTGCGCAACCTACACCCTTAGTGGGAATCGAACCCACGAGTGCGAGGTTCATAGCCTAGCGCCGTACCAACTTGACCAACGTCATGAATGTGTACTTTATGAAATTTAGATAGAAATTTATGATACAATATTCCACAATCCTGTGATGAACAAGATTAGATACACAATCTATCACAAGGTCCAAGAAAAATTTCGCTTTGACCAGAGGCCGTTCATTAGCTAATGAACGGTTCCCGCAGCCAAAGTGTCTATGTGTGAGTCGCGCTTTGGCCAGAGGCCGTTCATTAGCTAATGAACGGTACCCGCAGCCAAAGTGTCTATGTGTGAGTCGCGCTTTGGCCAGAGGCCGTTCATTAGCTAATGAACGGTTCCCGCAGCCAAAGTGTCTATGTGTGGGTCGCGCTTTGGCCAGAGGCCGTTCATTAGCTAATGAACGGTTCCCGCAGCCAAAGTGTCTATGTGTGGGTCGCGCTTTGGCCAGAGGCCGTTCATTAGCTAATGAACGGTTCCCGCAGCAAAGTGTCTATGTGTGGGTCGCGCTTTGGCCAGAGGCCGTTCATTAGCTAATGAACGGTTCCCGCAGCCAAAGTGTCTATGTGTGAGTCGCGCTTTGGCCAGAGGCCGTTCATTAGCTAATGAACGGTTCCCGCAGCCAAAGTGTCTATGTGTGAGTCGCGCTTTGGCCAGAGGCCGTTCATTAGCTAATGAACGGTACCCGCAGCCAAAGTGTCTATGTGTGAGTCGCGCTTTGGCCAGAGGCCGTTCATTAGCTAATGAACGGTTCCCGCAGCCAAAGTGTCTATGTGTGAGTCGCGCTTTGGCCAGAGGCCGTTCATTAGCTAATGAACGGTTCCCGCAGCCAAAGTGTCTATGTGTGAGTCGCGCTTTGGCCAGAGGCCGTTCATTAGCTAATGAACGGTTCCCGCAGCCAAAGTGTCTATGTGTGAGTCGCGCTTTGGCCAGAGGCCGTTCATTAGCTAATGAACGAGTTCAAAAATAAACATACCTGCTTCTTGGCCAAAAAGTATTTGAAGTCGAACTTGTCCTCAGATCGAAAGCTGTTTTTTAGCAAGTCCTTCACGAAGTATTCCTTCCTATCTTTTTGCGACATGCTGAAAATATTTTCGCGAAAAGACTGAATATCTGCGGATGAGAAAGATAGACAGCAGTGCGACTTGCAATTGCACTTAATGGTTTCTGCCATTGATATACTGTCAGCCTGCAAACGTCGCTGCTTAATACTAATTACGCCCGTATATTGTTTCTTGCGTATGTCGGATTCGTACGGTTTGCGCACGACAATCTGCTTGTTTACTTCACCATTTAAACAAACAAGAGGGTCTTCATTCCTTAAGTCCAAACTTGTCTCTGAAAATTCTGTATCAAGTCTGCTTTTTATCTCTTGTAAGTCAATTTCGCGCAAAGCGCGTGACCCGGAAACGCGTGAAGAATTAGAGCTAACTTCCGATCTACACGTCAAAGGCGCGTTTCAAAGGACCAATTGCGTATTTGCGCTCGGGGCTGTGCTTGGAATTGGCTCATGATTGAAAAAGTCAGCCCCTATTTCCATAGAATCTTCAATAACTATTCTCGGGCACGGTTTGCAGATAATCTCGCAACCTTCATCAAAAGGAATAGAAAACATATTTTCGTCAAAATTAGCCGCCATTAGCTTATGAAGCCGTTTTTTACGTTCTGAAAATGATATGGACTTGCGAGTCAACGGAGAATTTCTATCTTACTGAATCGATCGATTCTCGATTTCAGCGCAAATGACACCAGGATATCTTCAAATCATATCCTTGATCTGAACAGACCGAATCAGGAAGCGACAGCAAATGTCATTTTTGACAAAAAATGTCATCGATATTTGACATGGCATTTTCAGCCGCCAGAAATGATTTACAATATTTTGCTAAAGTTACATCACTTTTTTAAAGTTCTTTCACACACACCCCTTTCACAGTTGACAGCCAATTTCTCTCATTTCAGTATGGCGACAGCAGAAACATTTCAAGCACTGAGGGATAATCATATTTTCCAGTTCTATCTTGGCAACAAGTGGAGCATTGTTAGAACGCTTGAAACCGACGATCCTGCAGACACCTTGCAAATAGTAATTCACTCAGATGACCCGAACGAGAAGGCTGAAGAAATGATTTACAATTTTCCCCAATTTACCTCTCCGACTGTAGTCGACGGTAGCCTCCTTCCTGAAAAACGCGTAGCGTATAGTATAATTGAAAACCAGACTCCAATTCTGTATTTCGTCGCTCTTAGGAACAACAAGCTTACTGTAATCGAACTGGACAGCGCAAACTTTGAGGAAACCTTGAGCCTTCCAAGGCACACGAATCGGCTTTCAGCTTTTCAAAGTTTGAAAAGTAGGGCAGAACAAGAAGGAAAAAGCAAGGAATTCTATCTAGCGAGCTATGTAAACGTGGCGTGGAAAGCGTCGATTACAGCTGCTCTCTGGCAAAGCAGGAGGCCAGCGCCAGTGATTGATGACCTCGGCATTGGTGGCGAGATACCTGTTGTACAGGCTACGGTACGTCCCTTTCGCGCCCTGAGCCTGGACCGGGGCGGAAGGCGTTCATTAGCTAATGAACGCTTTCGCCTGGAAACGCGCGCCCTGAGCCTGTACCGGGGCGGAAGGCGTTCATTAGCTAATGAACGCTTTCCGCCTCGAAACGCGCGCCTTGAGCCTGTACCGGGGATGAAAGCGTTCATTAGCTAATGAACGCCTACCGCCTCGAAACGCGCGCCTTGAGCCTGTACCGGGGCGGAAGGCGTTCATTAGCTAATGAACGCTTTCCGCCTCGAAACGCGCGCCTTGAGCCTGTACCGGGGCGGAAGGCGTTCATTAGCTAATGAAAGCTTTCCGCCTCGAAACGCGCGCCTTGAGCCTGAACTGGGGCGGAAGGCGTTCATTAGCTAATGAACGCTTTCCGCCTCGAAACGCGCGCCTTGATCCTGTACCGGGACGGAAGGCGTTCATTAGCTAATGAACGCTTTCCGCCTCGAAACGCGCGCCTTGAGCCTGTTCCTGGGCGGAGAGCGTTCATTCGCTAATGAACGCTTTTCGCCTCGAAACGCGCGCCTTGAGCCCGTCCCGGGGCGGAGAGCGTTCATTAGCTAATGAACGCTTTCCGCCTCGAAACGCGCGCCTTGAGCCTGTCCCTGGGCGGAAGGCGTTTATTAGCTAATGAACAGTTTCGTCTTGTCCCAGGCTGCCAGGAGAACGGCAGTGGAGCTTGCTGCCCAACGCGCCCTTGAAGGACCTGGTGGCTCCAGAGCGTATACTAGAGCGGGCGCTAATGTGGATATGTCTCAAGTGGCCACCCCATCTGAGGCAAGGAAGGCAGCCGAGGAGGCTGCACATGGGTGGCACGCTAAGCTGAAAGTGGAGCATGCAGCAAAGTTAGAATATGAGGAGAAAGCTGAGCTGTGCAAGAAACTCGAGATGGAGCACCGGTGGCCGAATCCGATGTCGAAAGACGAGGCGGCGGAGCAAGGGAGTGTGTTTCGTCTCCCCATTGAATGCCTGTACCACGCGACGGGGTACGAGGCCTGCCGGGATCAAGAGAGGGGCTGGGTAAACGAGATCAAGTCCAGCAGGAAGGAGAACCCGTGGGCCCCTTTCAATGCGGGTCTTGTTGCGATCGACGATGTCAAAACCCGTGCCGAATTCTCCCTGAAAAAAGCTCTGAAGGGAGAATACAGAGGCAAGGTTTTTGGGCACCAGCATTGTTATCAAGCCACCGACGAGTGTCACGAGGAAATCCCGTTGGAGATAGCCTTCGCGTTCTTCGAGAGCAAGATCTACATCGGTCTCACGCCTGACATGATTCGGTTCTTAGGCGAGATGCAGAACCAGATCGACCAGAAGACGAAAGGCAAAGACAACACTCAGTTCATGCAAGGGCTTCGTTCGACCCTTTTCGAAAAGCATGGGGTCGTGTACAAGGTTTACCGAGAAGCGTTGATCTTCCGAGTTCGTCGCCAGCGTCCCCGAGGACACCGAACGGGGTACCTCTTATCAACCTGGGTATTACGAGGTCGGAGGGCTGGTGCAAAAAATGGCGGAGTTCGAATCAGAGCATGGATTTTCAGTCCCGGATCCCGAGAACTATCCCAAGGGATTCCAGTACATCGAGAATGTGGAGACGTCTGAGCGCGAGGGAGACCCTGAGACCCTCCCTGAGGTAGAGGTGACGGTGAAGACGCTGGACGATGACATCAACGCTCACCTCGATCGGGTCACAAGTTGGTACCCCGTAATGTCTCACTTGAACCAGTCGATGGAGACGCATGTGAAGGAAGTAGCGATGTCCAAGCATTATGTGTTCGGCGGCACGCAAATCAACCACTACTTCATGCACTGGACAATTGCCAATTTCCGGCCGCAGACGTGGGACCTCTGCGTTAGCATCATGGAGGCTTACAGAAGGTTTGACCTGAAGGGCATGAAAAACCCTTTGGCTTCGAAGACCAAAAAGCGCAAGGCCTCATCTTCGCCCGCTAAGGGACCCGCCAAGAAAGCTGGCAAAAAGGGCACCTCCAACCGACAGGTAAATTACTTTTTACTTCTGCTTCAAACGTGTTCTCCCTCCCAAAGCATCCTTTTCTATATTTTAAGACATGCTAAAAATGTTTTTTTTACTTACAGATGGAAGACGAGGTGCAACGAGGAGGCGGGGACCACGGAGCGGGCTCGTCTAGAGGGGCAGGCATTTTGGTGGAAGAAGCTCAGTTTCTCCACAATGCCAAATCCATGGGTATGACGTTCTGGATTAACTTGGGCGGCTTGGCGGGGGATGCGGAGTTCGACAAGGTGGACACGTATCTGCGCCTGATTATCAACAAGGAGTTGTCAGTAAAAGAGGGGGGCCAGATGATAAGCCAGTTCAAGAAGGAACGCATGGTGCAGAAGCACTTGGTGTCCGCGGCGGGATTGCAAACCTGGGACGAATTCAAGGCCGAGTTCACCCCCTACTGGAGCTCCCAAGAGAAAATCGAGTCGTTGATCGGCTGCTTACCTTCAACTCAGGGGGGAGCGCGCCGGGGGGGGGTCTGGGGAAGTTCCGCACGCGATCTTGAATTACGTCGAGAACGCGCGGGCGAATCTCAAAGAAGCGCAGGCGCCACGCGCGGCGCACATCCAAGGCTTGCAACAGATCGAGGTGAAAGTCGACATCAAACTCTATCGGGAGGCGCGGACCGACGGGCCGGAGCCTAAGGTTCCAGGAGAGGCAGGCCTGGAGGACGACGAGCCCACACATGAGACGAACGTGCCGATGTTCCCTCGTTGGAAGATCGTCAAGGGCAGCATGAACGATATGAAGGACGTCCCGAGGCTGCCCTTCACGGGGACGATCATCGACTGCAATTACGCCCTTGACAAGGAGAAGACTCCCGACGCGATGACCAAGGAGGAGGTGCAACCGTTCCTGGAGTCTTTCAACGCCAAGACCACCGCCCCGGCATGGACTATCGCTATCTTTTGCGGTTTCGTCCAACAAAGCGATTTCCTGGAGGTGATTGACAATTACTGCTCCGGCCGCGCGGAGCGGTTCTTCTGGCACAAGCAGAACGTGAACATGAACCCCAACAGGACCGTGCGCTACAATGACGTTGAATGTGGCGTCCTGGGGTACCATGTAAAGAGCGATGCCCAGGGGGAGTCTACTAAAAAGCCGGAGTGGATGTTCAACTTTGATTTTGGGGAAGGTGAACGTGTGAGCCGCGCGTCACTTTTGCGCGGCTTCCCGGTTGTGCACCAGATGTTCAAACGCGACAACAAAGCCGTGAATAACCATCAGAAACCCCAAGCTCTGTTGATGGAGCTGATCCAGTGCCACATGCTCGGTGACAATCCGGGCAAGATGGATGAGAACGGCCATCCACTCAACTGGATTCTCGACGCTTGCTGCGGCGTCGGCTCGACGTCCATGGCCGCCATGAGGTGTGGTATGAACGCGATCGGCTTCGACCACGACCAGTTCATGGTCAGCTCTGCGCAGCAACGGCTGATCAATTTCGACAACGAGCCCGATCAGGACGCCGAGACGAAGCCAAAACAGAAGAGCGAACCGACGGCGAAGGGCAAGGAAGCGGCCACTGCCGAATCTGAGGAAGAAGAGAATGATGCAGATGAGGAAGATGAGAATGATGAATAAAATAGTAGGATTTGTCGACCGCCCTGACTGATAGTATCAGTCATGCCTCGACGGTATAGGGTGAAAAGTACTCTACTCGTAAACATTTGAATAAAGAATGATACATGTATGCATATTTCGGTGTTTTCATTGTACGCATACTGCACTTTTCTACCGTGTTGCCTTTATGTATCCCTATTTCGCGCATAAATATCACTAAACCCTGATTTTTTTGAAATATATATAAATCCAAAAATGACATATGATAATATCATTTTCATCGAATAGTGTGTTAACTCGAGACACCTGCTTGACAGCTTTGCTCTAGGTTTCCGTGACATATATATATATATACCCGACTCCGTCAACTACATATCTCCTAATAGGATCGTCAATAATTCCAGGGGGTGGACTCATTTTTTCCCGATCGATTTTGCCGTATCTGTCAGGGTTATGACCGATGACATATGTGTCATACATGTCATACGTGTCATACCTGTCATACATGTCATACCATGTCATGTCATGTCATATATTATTATGACAGTCGACAGTATGGTCGATCATGACTGTACAGGTCGAGTCGCGTCATACATTTATGACAGTCGTCAGTACGGTCGACGATGACTGTACATGTCGCCAGATGATTATGTCATATCATCAGGCATCCCTGTCATCGAGAGTTCGTATGATTGAACTCGAAGATGGCAAAGCAAAGATACATCTTGGAAACAAACCAAGAACCATCTTTAGCTTTCAGCATGCGCAGAACTCGCATGTGCGGCATGAACGAACTAGTCGTTACTACCATGCTGGTCGTTCAACCTACGTCTCGGGTTCACAACCCAATGGCGGTACCATCTAAGATGATGGGTGACGTAGGTATAAAAGTGAGGAAGCGTTGTGCTTCAGCAAATCTTTTTACAGAGACTGCACTCACAAACCCGCTTATCCGTACACTCGCATTGCTGTCCAACTTTGCAGTGTTTCTTTTGTATATTGATAATATATTCACGGCGCTTATATCTACAGCCGTATCAGTGGTATTCTAAAAGTCGTCAAGGCACGATACTCGAGAACCCAAGTGGGTGCAGTGATAGACATAGCATATTTAATATTGTTCGCAGGTTGCAGGAGGCGCACATACGATAGCGCTCGCATAAAATTGAATATCTGCAGCCCGAATAATATACGTTCGCATATAGAACCGTGACAGTGGCATTGCTTCCGCTCAGGCGAAGAACGAGAACTCAAGTGCAGCAGAATTGACACATATACGTATATTGATTTGTATACAGCGCGACTGAGTTCGCATACATACCGTCGAATATCTGCACATACACGACAGCTTTCGCTTCAATACATCGTCAGCGATCCGAGCGGAATTGTGCATAAAATTGTCGGCGCGACATAAATCACATTCAGCATATACTGCGTCGAGGTGTGCGCACGATATATGTATGCTGTCAATAATCGCAGGGTATGGTACGATGTGCGAGAATTAAGCGCGCATATGAAAAATGAGCGTCAGTGCATATAATCTCATCAACTGCAACAGAGATGCACACAATCTCATCATCAGCGACAGCGACATTCGCAATTGTACCGCGCGACCCGTACAGTATACATAAAGATGTGCGATGATCACAATTCATACCGTGCGACGCAGATGTGCGATGATCATAGTTCGTACCGTGCGACGCATGCATCAACATGCATATCGACATGCGACATACACAATTCGTATCACGCGCATACATAGTGTGCAAAATCTCGATGTTCGTACCATATCGCACCAAGTGGGCGCATACAGCGACAATTGACGCATGATAAAATAAGGCCCAACTATACACATACATGCTGCGCAGAGATACTGTGTGCGACATCAGCATTGTTATACACACACATGCTGTGCAGAGATAGAGTGTGCGATATCGTCATCGTCATACACATGAATACTGTGATTGTGAATGAATGGTCATTATTATCACACTTATCATTATTATCACAGATCACTATCACATGGCATACTTTGATTGTGTGCACGGGATATACATGTGATCAAGCTAGATATACACATGTAAAAATCCAGTATACATGCATACATGCATAAATACTTTGCTACTACTGTGCATGGTATATATACATCCATACATTATTGCTTGACATGCATGCATGCAACCTGATCACGATAGCGGCTGTGCATACTGTCATACATACTTATTCACTGTGACATATTGCTAGAACTTGCAAGTCCAGTGCTATATTCAAAACCCAAGTAGTATAAGATGCCAATCTTGATTGTTAAGACAGGAATTAGTACAGTTGTTCCATGACGAAGGATTTGGGATTGGACATATGTTCTCCTGTTAATCAAGTTGGATACTCATCGGAGCTACTTGTGAAATTTACCATTCAACTCATCATTCATCAGGATGAGATGTACAAGATTACAGCAGTATACTAAAAATATTGATATACATCATACTTGTGATATGCTGTCCAGTGGTATACAGACAAACCTGTATGATTAACTTATATCGATTTACTTCAGTGTACTCAATCAGTAAGTACATATACAATATATAGTTATTGTGTATACCATCCCATCAGATGCACATCACTATAAAACTAGATATAACAGTACTTATCATAGTCCTTACAATAATATTAATGTCAGTACATGTTATGGATATATTGACATTACACTAAGTCAGCAAGTGTACATGATCAATGTATAATACCAATATCTTATACATAATACATAGATACCATTTTCCAAACACATGTGCGTGGAAAATGTCAGTGATTGCGATAGATAAGGGAGCAGGATAAGACAAGATCCTGTAGGGCTGGATGGAGTTATCTCCAGACCCGAAGGCAAGATACTGCACCCATTAAACAGCTGGTAACTGTTGGGTGCAGTCCACTCGTCATTCCACACACTATCGCTGGAGCAACATCAATATCTACATTGCATTCTGACAGTTGATACAGATGATCACTTCACATGCATGTACCAACTCAGATCAGCAACCATACATGAATTGACAAAAGGTGGTTGTGGACGTACAAACTGCTCAGATTATATCTAGCAGTGTCCAGATGTATTTGAACATAGAGATATCACTTGATATACTCGTTGTATACATCCAAATATATCTTAGGATCTGACACAACTGTGAATCCATTTACAGTTGATATATCTTAAATATCACCAGAGAGTGCATTTGCCTCCATGGGTTTAAATCAGTAAAACCCAGAAATGTGATCAACCTCAGATGTTGATAT
>LGRX02000767.1:0-77056 GCA_001247695.2 Cymbomonas tetramitiformis
ACTCACGTGGGCATCATTCAAACCACATGAATGACCTCGACATACCAGTTTGCCCACCAATATCACCACTTTCCCAAGAAGCCCATAGTCCTGCTCATAAATTATGGGGCACTTTTTGACGATTTCGAACACGCTTTCCGAAAATGCACCCCCTTCACACATGGATATTGCTTATGTGCAACTGCCACCAGTTCGGAATATGCAGGGAGTATACAAATGACGACTACAAGGCCAAATTTTACAAGGGGGGGGTCGAGTCATGCAGTACCACTCCTGACGCGTTGACCACGCGGCAAGCAAAAATGCCCATTTTTAAGGGGTTATGCTGAGGGGGTCGAATGACGATTTTTTCCAAAATCAGGAAGTCGCTCCCAAGTGACATTTGAAATGGAAATTTTGGGGTTACATAGTGGGCAGTCGATAGGCATCGATTGCCCCCCTGAATGGCCCCTATATGGACCCCCACAGCATTTTGCCATTTTCGATGAATATTGGCTGAAATTAATTCCGAATTTTCAGAATTAAAAATACGGCACTTTTGGACAAATTCGGGGGTCGCCTTCTCGCGCGATCTTCGGGCGCCCCACTTCATCAATGAAGGGTCCATGAGGTGGGCGAAAGGAGAACATGGTCACTGGGTCGGTCGGGTTGCAGGTGACACCACTATAGTGTCACTAGTCTATTTGACTACTTGAGCTGCTTGAGACCTTGAGCTCTTGAAGAATCCCTACCCAAATAGCATATAACCTTATTGAACTCGGTACAATCATGCCTTATGGGAGCAGACGAACCACCTCACGCGCCGCTGCCACACCTTCTATGGAACCGAGGTGACATAACACACTATTCGATGAAAATGATATTCTCATGTGAAAATGATATTGCCTTATTTACCTCATGGTAGGATTAAAAAGCCGCATTTTAACAGTCAAGAACATGAAAGTGCAGGTTGTGCATTAGATTTAATGGTTTTTATGGTACAAAATTGAGGTCAAATGCACTTTTTCGAAATCTAGGAGGAGTGAAAACACAAAGAACTTTTTGACTCAGAATCTATATACACGTTATACACATATTATTTACATGTTTTTTTTCCGTCTTGCTTTACGCGTCCACTTCAGGTGCTACCGCTACCGCTACGCAATTATCAAAAGCTTGGTCTTCATCGGAATCATCCGATTCATTCAAGTCACCTAGGTCCTTGCGCGTGCGTTTGGATTGTTGTGCAAGCAAAGCGACGACTATCTGCGCGTATTGCTCGTTCGGTATACTCCGTTCGGGGTCATTCGCCTCCACATTCCATGCCAGCACTATTTCATTCTTATCGAAAGTCTCGGTAGACGGTCGGTGCCCCGGTGGCGCTGCGAAAGCTCCTGGGTGACTCGCAAGCTGCTTGCCGAGGTGCTTCTTTTTGGTGTCGGTGTGCTTTTGGTTGGAAATAGCGATATAGCAGCTGTTGAGTTGACGGATAGCGCGCCTCCACCTTCACCAAGTACAACGGATCCGACCATTCGCTTCGCTTCAGTTGTACGCGGAAAGCGAACTTGTCGTTTTCAGATTCCACCGCGAGAGCCACTGCAAAGCTGCCGACTGTCATCTGGCCGTAGGTGACCTCCCACTGGGCGTTGTCCACGTACTGCTCTGCTCGCTTTTGGGCTCGACCTTGGTGTTTATTTCCGTTTACCGTTGTACACTTCTATCGGCGCTCGATCAATTCGGCGTTGGATGCGCACCGGTATAGCGGGGACGGCGGCATCTTTTTGCGACATGCTGAAAATGCTTTCGCGAAAAGACTTAATATCTGCCGATGAGAAAGATAGACAGCAGTGTGACTTGCAATTGCACTTAATGGTTTCTGCCATTGATATACTGTCAGCCTGCAAACGTCGCTGCTTGATACTAATTACGCCTTCATATTTCTTCTTGCGTATGTCGGATTCGTACGGTTTGCGCACAACAATCTGCTTGTTTACTTCACCGTTTAAACACCGAAGAGTGTCTCCATTAAGCAAGTCTAAACTTGTCTCTGAAAATTCTGTATCAAGTCTGCTTTTTATCTCATTTAAGTCAATTTCGCGCAAAGCGCGTGTCCCGGAAACGCGTGAAGAATTAGAGCTAACTTCCGATCTAGACGTCAAAGGCGCGTTCCAAATAAAGGACCATTTGCGTGTTTGCGCTCGGGGCTATGCTTGGAATTGGCTCCTGATCAAAGAAGTCAGCCCCTATTTCCATAGAATCTTCAATAACTATTTCCGGGCACGGTTTGCAGATAATCTCGCAACCCTCATCAAAAGGAATAGAAAACATATTTTCGTCAAAATTAGCCGTCATTAGCTTATGAAGCCGTTTATTACGTTCTGAAAATGATATGGACTTGCGAGTCAACAGAGAATTTCTATCTTTTTGGATCGATCGATTCTCGATTTCAGCGCAAATGACACCAGGATATCTTCGAATCATATCCTTGATCTGAACAGACCGAATCAGGAAGCGACAGCAAATGTCATTTCTGACAAAAATTGTCATCGATATTTGACATGTCATTTTTAGCCGACAGAAATGACTTATAATATTTTGCTAAAGTTACATCACTTTTTCAAAGTTCCTTCACACACACCCCTTTCACAGTTGACAGCCAATTTCTCTCATTTCAGTATGGCGACAGCAGAAACATTTCAAGCACTGAGAGGGATTTATGTTTTCCAAGACTATCTCCGCAAGAAGTGGAGCATTGTTAGAACGCTTCAAACCGACAGTCCTGCAGACACCTTGCTGTTGATCGATAATCCACTCAGATGACCCGCAAGAGGAGGCTGAAGAAATGTTTTACAAATTTCCCCAAAACATCCCTACGACTGTAAATACAGACGGTACCCTTCAATCGGGAAAACGCGTAGCGTATAGTATAATTGAAGGCCAGACTCCAATTTTGTATTTCGTCATTCTTAGGAACAACAAGCTGACTTTAATCGAACTGGACAGCGCAAACTTTGAGGAAGCCCTGAGCCTTCCAAGGCACACGAATCGGCTTTCGGCTTATCAAAATTTGAAAAGTAGGGCAGAACAAGAAGGAAAAAGCAAGGAATTCTTTCTAGCGAGCTATGTAAACACGGCGTGGAAAGCGTCGATTACAGCTCCTTTCTGGCAAAGCAAGAGGCCAGCGCCAGTGATCGATGACCTCGGCAGTGGTGGCGAAATACCTGTTGTACAGGCTACGGTACGTCCCTTTCGCGCCTTGAGCCTGTACCGGGGCGGAAGGCGTTCTTTAGCTAATGAACGTTTTCCGCCTCGAAACGCGCGCCTTGAGCCTGTACCGGGGCGGAAGGCGTTCTTTAGCTAATGAACGCTTTCCGCCTCGAAACGCGCGCCTTGAGCCTGTACCGGGGCGGAAGGCGTTCATTAGTTAATGAACGCTTTCCGCCTCGAAACGCGCGCCTTGAGCCTGTACCGGGGCGGAAGGCGTTCATTAGCTAATGAACGCTTTCCGCCTCGAAACGCGCCTTGAGCCTGTACCGGGGCGGAAGGCGTTCATTAGCTAATGAACGCTTTCCGCCTCGAAACGCGCGCCTTGAGCCTGTACCGGGGCGGAAGGCGTTCATTAGCTAATGAACGCTTTCCGCCTCGAAACGCGCGCCTTGAGCCTGTACCGGGGCGGAAGGCGTTCATTAGCTAATGAACGCTTTCCGCCTCGAAACGCGCGCCTTGAGCCTGTACCGGGGCGGAAGGCGTTCATTAGCTAATGAACAGTTCGTCTTGTCCCAGGCTGCCAGGAGAACGGCAGTGGAGCTTGCTGCCCAACGCGCCCTTGAAGGACCTGGTGGCTCCAGAGCGTTTACTGGAGCGGGCGCTAATGTGGATATGTCTCAAGTGGCCACCCCATCTGAGGCAAGGAAGGCAGCCGAGGAGGCTGCACATGGGTGGCACGCTAAGCTGAAAGTGGAGCATGCAGCAAAGTTAGAATATGAGGAGAAAGCTGAGCTGTGCAAGAAAATCGAGATGGAGCACCGGTGGCCGAATCCGATGTCGAAAGACGAGGCGGCGGAGCAAGGGAGTGTGTTTCGTCTCCCCATCGAATGCCTGTACCACGCGAAGGGGTACGAGGCTTGCCGGGATCAAGAGAGGGGCTGGGTGAACGAGATCAAGTCCGGCAGGAAGGAGAACCCGTGGGCCCCTTTCAATGCGGGTCTCGTTGCGATCGACGATGTCAAAACCCGTGCCGAATTCTCCCTGAAAAAAACTCTGAAGGGAGAATACAGAGGCAAGGTTTTTGGGCACCAGCACTGTTATCAAGCCACCGACGAGTGTCACGAGGAAGTCCCGTTGGAGGTAGCTTTCCAGTCCTTCGAGAGCAAGATCTACATCGGTCTCACGCCCGACATGATTCGGTTCTTAGGCGAGATGCAGAACTTGATCGATCAGAAGCAGAAAGGCAAAGACAACACTCAGTTCATGCAAGGGCTCCGTTCGACCCTTTTCGAAAAGCATGGGGTCGTGTACACCGTCTACCGAGAAGCGTTGATCTCCGAGTTCGTCGCCAGTGTCCCCGAGGACACCGAAGGGGGTATCCCTTATCAACCTGGGCGGTACCAGGCCGGAGGGCTGGTGGAAAAAATGGCGACATACGAATCAGAGCATGGATTTGCAATCCAGGATCCCGTGAAATATCCCAAGGGATTCCAGTACATCGAGAAGCGGGAGACGTTTGAGCACGAGGAAAACCCTGAGGGAGACCTCCCTGAGGTAGAGCTGACGGTGACGGTGCTGAACGATGACATCGACGCTCACCTCGATCGGGTCACAAGTTGGTACCCCGTAATGTCTCACCTTCTCCCGTCGGCGGAGACGCATGTGAAGCAAGTAGCGATGTCCAAGCATTCCGTGTTCGGCAGCTTTATCAACACATACTTCATGCACTGGACCGTTGCCAATTTCCGGCCGCAGACGTGGGACCTCTGCGTTAGCATCATGAATGCTTACAGAAGGTTTGACCTGAAGGGCATGAAAAACCCTTTGGCTTCGAAGACCAAAAAGCGCAAGGCCTCATCTTCGCCCGCTAGCGGACCCTCCAAGAAAGCTGGCAAAAAGGCCACCTCCAACCGACAGGTAAATTATTTTTTGCTTCTGCTTCAAACAGTGTTTTCCCTCCCAAAGCATCCTTTTCTATATTTTGAGACATGCTAAAAATGTTTTTTTTTACTTACAGATGGAAGACGAGGTGCAACGAGGAGGCGGGGACGGAGCGGGCTCGTCTAGAGGGGCAGGCATTTTGGTGGAAGAAGCTCAGTTTCTCCACAATGCCAAATCCATGGGTATGACGTTCTGGATTAACTTGAGCGGCTTGGCGGGGGATGCGGAGTTCGACAAGGTGGACACATATCTGCGCGCGATTATTGACAAGGAGATCTCACTAAAAGAGGGGGGCGATATGATAAGCCAGTTCAAGAAGGAACGCATGGTGCAGAAGCACTTGGTGTCCGCGGCGGGATTGCAAACCTGAGACGAATTCAAGGAGGAGTTCACCCCCTACTGGAGCTCCCAAGAGAAAATCGAGTCGTTGATCGGCTGCTTACAGTCCGCGAAGGGGGGAGCGCGCCGGGGGGTCTGGGGAAGTTCCGCTAGCGATCTTCAATTACGTCGAGAACGCGCGGGCAAATCTCAAAGAAGCGCAGGCGCCAAGCGCGGCTCACATCCTAGGCTTACAACAGATCGAGGTGAAAGTCGACATCAAACTCTATCGGGAGGCGCGGACCGACGGGCCGGAGCCTAAGGTTGCAGGAGAGGCGGGCCTGGAGGGCGACGAGCCCACACATCATACGGACGTGTCGATGTTCCCTCGTTGGAAGATCGTCAAGGGCAGCATGGACGATTTGAAGGACATCCCGAGACTGCCCTTCACGGGGGCGATCATCGACTGCAATTACGCCCTTGACAAGGAGAAGACTCCCGACGCGATGACCAAGGAGGAGGTGCAACCGTTCCTGGAGTCTTTCAACGCCAAGACCACCGCCCCGGCATGGACAGTCGCTATCTTTTGCGGTTTCGTCCAACAAAACGATCTCCTGGAAGTGATTGACAATTACTGCTCCGGCCGCGCGGAGCGGTTCTTCTGGCACAAGCAGAACGTGCACATGAACCCCAACAAGTCCGTACGCTACAATGACGTTGGATGTGGCGTCCTGGGGTACCATGTAAAGAGCGATGCCGCGGGGGAGTCTTCTAAAAAGCCGGAGTGGATGTTCAACTTTGATTTTGGGGACGGTGAACGTCTGAGCCGCGCGTCACTTATGCGCGTCTTCCCGGTTGTGCACCAGATGTACAAACGCGACGGCAAAGTCGTGAATAACCATCAGAAACCCCTAGCACTGTTGATGGAGCTGATCCAGTGCCACATGCTCGGTGACAATCCGGGCAAGGTGGATGATAACGGCCATCCACTCAACTGGATTCTCGACGCTTGCTGCGGCGTCGGCTCGACGTCCATGGCCGCCATGAGGTGTGGTATGAACGCGATCGGCTTCGACCACGACCAGTACATGGTCAGCTCTGCGCAGCAACGGCTGACCAATTTCAACGCCGAGCCCGATCAGGATGCCGAGACGAAGCCAAAACAGAAGAGTGAACCGACGAGGAAGGGGAAGGAAGCAGCCACTATCGATTCTGAGGAAGAAGAGTTAGATGAAGATGAGCCAGAAGAGAATGCTGAATAAATTAGCAGGATTTGTCGACCGCCCTGACTGATAGTATCAGTCATGCCTCGACGGTATAGGGTGAAAAGTACTCTGCTCGTAAACATTTGAATAAAGAATGACACATGTATGCATATTTCGGTGTTTTCATTGTACGCATACTGCAGTTTTCTAGCTTGTTACCTTTATGTATCCCTATTTCGCGCATAAATATCACTAAACCCTGATTTTTATGAAATATATATAAATCCAAAAATGACATATGATAATGTCATTTTCATCGAATAGTGTGTTACATGCGCGGATGCGCGACCGACAGGTTCGGGCAGTCTCGGCAACACCACGCCCGCTCTTCGTTGCCCCTTAATTTATGTCATAGTCGAGCAGCACTATAGTTCAAGTGTCGATCTTGCTATATACCAGAGGTGGGTCATATATGATATCGATAAAGCACCTTTTAAAATGATCGAAAATTTGGTCCTTGTGAGAGGACCAGGAGCCGATCTGGTCCTCTCACAAGGATTACCGGATATTAGCCATGAACCAATAAACGCTTCATAACAGCGGCTGTTGATTTCCGTATATTAACGTATACCGAACACAACATAACTTTCCATATGCATTCCGAATAAGTGTTAGGAACAACATATTTTTTGCGCGAGCAAGATCCGTCCAGAATTTTGGATGCTGTACGGTTCTTGTGAGGGGGTTAATGGACGTGATTCGAGCCAGCCATCTCGACTCAATCCCAGCAAGGACGCATACTGCACGACATGAACATATCGCGCATATTATATAAGCATAATAAACACATACTGAGCGTTTGGCAGTGCAATTTCACCTCTAGCGGAAACGCGGATGGCAACCGCGTCCACGTTTCCGCTAGGGTTTCCTCCATCATTCGCTCGCTCGCTCGCAAGCGAGCCTGCGCATCGGATGAGGGAAGCGTTAGCGACAATAGTATTTCAGATTTGTTGTCTTCACTAAATAAATTGCACATACTGAACGGTCAACCATACATCTCGCTGTGGGCTGACGCGTTTATTTGGCGGAAGCGGGAGGAATTTCAGGATTTTGAAACCCGCAATAGTTGCGCTATGGGCCATCATTCGCGAAACGGGTACCCACGTACTAAGTAGGAATATGTGACAATATTTTGAAGCAAACGATTACTCAGATTATGATACAATCCTGGAGATCTTTACTTCGCTGGACAGGGGCACACTGCGGGAGAGAAAGCCTTCCGCCTTTAGTTAAAACTGCACATTTAACAAATTAGACTTAACGTACTGCATATTCAACAAATTAGACTTGACGTACTGCATATTTAACAAATTAGACTGAACGTAAAATATTGCAGTGTCGCAGTTGAACATGGATGACGGAAGCGACCGACGCGAGAGGTGAATCTGTGAAAAGCAAAACGAAATCTTTTCTACGATGCCACACTGCCGTATCACGCACAGGTCGGTGCAATCCGCCGTCGCTTTGACATACCATCTTTTTCGCGGGTACGCACGATTAACTAGAGATATTACTATATTTTCAGCGAACGGTTTAGATGAATAAGTTTACAATTCCGAATTTCTCCCGACTATTTTCTGACGTAATGTTTCCAAGTTGTGGATTGTATTGCGCCACATCGACAACGGCTTTCAACATTCGATATCTCCAGGCTCTTATCGCCAGTTATATCCATGAAAGAGGAATATATAATCCGAGGGGGTCTCGTACTTACCACCTGACATTTCCTAAAGCAAAGTCGACCGTCGCATATGTTTCAATCGGAGGTTTAATGCCTGCCACGTCTGGAGCCACGTCGGATTTTGGGGGTCTCGACGTATTCCTGACCGTCTTCCCGTAGGTATCGCGATACTCTTCCGACAGGATGCCATATGCAGTCAGTCGGGGGTCGCGTTCGCTTTTCGTCGCGAGCCACAATGCGTCACGATAGATTCGCGAATCGAAAATTTGATCATAGGTTGGTTGTGCTATGGGTGTGAACTCGAACAACTCGCCGAGTTTGAGCGACTGCGACTTTCACGCGAAGGACACGCTCGCTAGAAAGCTTTACAGGAGGTCAGAAGGCAGCGGAAGCAGAAGCGGAAACAAGCCAGGACTTTGGTTTTTCTGGACACTTCTGGAGAAGGAGACCTGAATTTCTTGGACAACTGTCTACCCTGGGAGCAGTATTGCCGCAACTCTGACGCCTTTGTGACGCATCTGGCTCTACTGGACACTATGGTCTCCCCTCGCGAGTTGCGCCTGCTGGTGCTCTTCAGTGGCACTGGTAGTGTAGAAAGCGATGAGTTTCCTTTCCTGCTATCCGAACACCGCAGCTCGGTGGTCACAGTGGATCAAGATCTGCGCTGACAGCCTACTAACGCTGAGAAGGTACAAGATTGGGATTTTAAGCGTTACACGCCTAGGTACTTTGACGTCATCTGGGCTAGCCCTCCTTGCACGGAATACAGCCAAGCAAAAGCCACTGGGGTGCGACACGGCTGCAACAGGCTGATGCCTGTGTACGCCGTACACTACGAATCCTTGACTTCCTCAAGCCCAAGCATTGGTTTATGGAAAATCATATGTGCAGGTTTCCTTTCGCGCTGCGATTTCGACCAGTAGTCCGAAGCTTGCCAGCTCCGTTACATTGCTCCGACTGCATGTATGGCACTGGATACCGCAAGCCTACCTGCATCTGGACGTGTTCGCCTCCCCCAGTACTTACTGTACGGTACGATGGATACTCCTTGTCTCCACCAACTGACCCTGGGATCTCATCCAGAAACTGCTCAACTGGGCCCTCATCCTGGACAACAAGGAGCTGCTGGAGTCTCCGCGGCCGTATACCCTCTGCCCGCTGGACTGCTTCGTCAACTCTTCGAGCACGTGTTCAATCAGAAAAGCATAGCACGCATACCTACGCATGCCCGTCCTGTATCTGGATCTTAATTGCTGTACACCTGACGCCAGCATGGTACTGACAAGCTAAGAGGGGCGGAGTTGTGCCAGGGGTCAGTGGTACATCTAAGTTGTACAATTGGCAGATTGTACTTCTGTACAGTGGGGCAGCTCAATGGAAATGGGTACCGAACGGGACCCCAGAACCATTTACTGCGTACTTTGGGGAGAGAGCGCATATGACCGCCTATTGCTGGCAGCATATTATATTGTCGTGCCTTCTGGAGCGCTACGCCGCTGGGAGCGTAAGAGGGGTGGTGGATGGTTTCTGGAAGACGCCACTCGAGCGAAAGAGCCAGTAGCGTCATTCTCATTGCCTATCAGTAATGTTCGTATGTATTCGACTGAGACTGACGAGTATCGCGGAATTCCCTACACCGGTCGTCCGAAGAAATCGACGCCTACGAACAGTGACGATTCGGGGGCAGGTGCTGTCGCCTGGAGTAAGGAGAAGCTGTCAGATTCTGATGACATCGATGACACGGGTACTACTGACATCAAGAATGACACTGACACTGCCTGTCCGAAATGGTAGTATGACACACCCGTCGATTATGACTCTAAGGATGACGTCAGTCAGCGAGTTCGATGACCTGGTAGCTGACGATCCGGAGGAACAGGCTGAAGCTCGGAGGCTGAAGAGACAGGGATTGCAATTGATCCTGGATGACCAGGTTGAACTTATCTGGGTGCCCGAAAGGGCACATCACCCGTTCAGAAGGAGGATCAGCCTATCCCCGAGCAGAAGTCTGGGGCTGCCTCTGGTTGCTCTCGAGATCGAGGTGTGGAGACCGAATCTAAGCCGAAGGGTCAACCCGACAAGTCTGGAAACATCGACAGTGATGACGAAGCAGAGTTGGCTCCTCGGAGGGAAAGGGCAAGAGGCGACTAGGTAAGCTAGAGGGCAATTAATGTGCCGATTCCCTGATTGGGATTTGTATAGGTGGCAGAGTATGATTGATGCTCGCCGAAACATGACAGATCCATCAGATATTTGGGAGGCGCGCCCTGAAAGTATAAGACATGAATTGCAGCCCAGTGGAGGCTGTTCTAGCTTGAAGTAATTATTTGGAAGAGCTTTGTCTCACCCTGTTAAAATACTGGCAATCTTTCCTGACATAAAGATATTGCAATTGTCCGATTGTAGCCTTGTTCAGTCAGACATAAATGCATATGCAGCTATAGTTGCAGGGGGCTAGCCACGGTGCAATTCTGCGTGATACTAATTCCTGGCAGATTTCTAAGTTGATACCCCGCAAGGGCACCCGACAAGTCAAATCCAAAACTTGTAAACCATTGCAGGAGCAAGCCGTATCCACTTCACCCCAAACTAATCCACGGCGAAGCATATTGGAGATGGGAATCATTCGTGGAGCAAAATTGCCCACAGGAGCTAATCATTCATGGAAGATCCAGACCATTCACGGATCACCAGGGTCATAAATGGCACCTCCACCAAAAGTGGACCCGGCCCACCCGCCGCCGAGAACACGTGCAGGACCTGCTAAAGTGTGTCGGGGCTCAGGGAATCGATAGCCCGCGGGAAGAGGCAGACCTGGCCGTTGAAAATGAAATTTCCGAAATTTGAATTATAATTCGCTTAACGTTTCCCCATGCGCAAACCCAACATAAACCGAAATGTTATCATCTGAAAACGCATGACCTTCGAATCACAGTCTCCAAAGGGCAGATGAACATACATGCTCACCCATGATCTTATGTTCACCATGATTTGCTCATAGTACCTATCCACAAAAAATGTTGCCACGAAAAGTAAAGTGCCCCCAGTACATTTAATTTTAGAAACATCCCAAATTTTGGGATTCCGAAACTTCCGCAACTTGCCTGTCAAAGTTCGTTGGCCTCCATTTTGCGACAAACGTCGGTTTGGCAAGGAATTGCACAAGTTGTTAACCATTACACATTTTCATGTTTCGATGCAATCCAGTGAGCGCTATATCATCATAAGAGATAACTGCAGCGTAATGAAAATATTCCACCAAAATGTAATCCAAAATAATCTGCTGCCTAGTTTGCACCATAATCCACTTTCCTGTGGGACGGCACTGTACTTGCTTCCGCATACTTGTTGAAATATACATTATAGCCAAATTCAATATTTCATATCTAAGTATTTATCTACTCCGCAAATGGGCGGCATGCAGAACATGCCTCACCAGCATAGAAATTGCTTGTGACTATAAATTAGTAGGTTGGCGTTTTCCAGCAGGACCTCCCCCACTGTTAGTGACAAGGTTGATCTTCTCAGACAACTCTGCAGTGGTTATCCCTTGATCTTCATGAATAAACTGCAGCACAAATAAGCTCCCTCTGTCATTCTCTAGGCATGCCAGGCATGTTCTAACACCACGTGATCTATCAGTGTTGGAGATACCATACCAGGCTCCTGCGCAAGGCGCTACTGCTCTTGTGATGGGGCTCGGGGCGCATATCGATCGCATTTGCTGGGATGATACTTTACTGAAGGTGCGTTCGGTCTGAGGAGTGCAAAAGAATTAGCTATCGCACAACCAATATATTGGTACCAGCAGGTGATAGGTGCAAAACCGTCACAACATGCACAAAGCCATCAATGGAAACCTGTTTGCGTGCACAGTGATAGATTCTCGCAGATTTTTCCAGCCTCTCGGTAGGGTGCAACCTGGCTGCAAGTCTCCTTGTCACATTCAAACTGAACTATGGATGTTAACTTGCCACGTGGATACAGGAAGCCACGGGATTAGTCAGATAGTATTCCATTGGACGATCGAGTTGACAAGGCAAATCACTGAAACCAAAAGTGAGAAGAGACATGAAGGCAGAGATTGAGAGCTTACAACCGCCATGGTGAGCATGGCCACCAACACTGCAAGCACTGCCAACATAGAAGCAAAGATCTTCTCATGACAGTAGTTGCTGGAACATGCGATGCCTGCTTGTTTCTCCTCAAAGCCCTGCAAAAAGGAGTTCGCACACAATCCGTGAATTCAGCGTCAGTGAGGAGTCGTGCAACTCCCCCCAGTAGCTCGAAGGTCTCTTGCGGGAGTGGGAGGTCGCCTTCAGTCAAGCCTGGCAGGACGAGGCACCTCCTTGCCCCCAGCTATCACGGGCGGGAAGGGTTCTAGGTGCCAAGTTCGGGCACACGGCGAGGCCTCCTTTGGCAGTTTCTTGGCAAGCGGGAGGTCCTCTGTTGCCAAGCATCATCAGACACCAGGGAACCCTTCACTTTGCCCATAACTGGGGGAAGGGGACATCCCTGTCCGCCCACAAGTGATGGAAGGGGATCCCCCTCTCATCCCAAAATCGTTAGAAGGCGACCTCCCTGTCCGCTCGAAGTCAATTAACCCTCATCTCGCTATCCGACCTTGGCCTGCTCTCAATGTGTTTTGCCTCCAGCTTTCAAAGTCCACCTCTCATGCCGCACACTACCATCCTTCCGCAACTCACTGGCCAATACCACTGATGATGCAGGAACTGTTGGCGGCTCATAGTCCAGTGTTAGCTGGGGCAGCAGCATAGCCTCCCTGCGAGTTCACATTCTGTTGAGGTACCCGAAATTGCCACCCCGAAACCTAATACTCCGGGATGTGCGGATCCGACAAACCAACACCTTGCTTCTCGAGCAAGAAGTTGTAGCCCTTCACCTCGTGTATCATGTCTCCCACAGGTGGAGCTCAATGGTCTCCATGCCAGCCACAAGCACCGAGGTTAAAGGGTGCACTCACTTTCCCTCTGGGTCTCCTGGCCCGAAGCTTGTAGGCCACTGCCAGTCCTCAGCTCACGCTGTCATGCCGAATCGCTGTTGAAAATACGGCATGGTGTATACTAGATCACATCAACAAACACATATGCCACGCACCATGCATATAGTGGCAATCCCACCCAGGTAGATGAATAGGCCTCCATATCGGTGCCACACCAGCACCTGCATCTTGAACCTCTCGTACTTGGTGAACAGGAAGGTGTGTGTTGCGAGAAGGATCTGAGCAACCTGTTCCGTCAGCCGCGTCGCCCGCACATATCCATGGGTCTCAAAAACCGATTATTCAACCACTAGACTCATGATGCTGGAAGGTACGGATCGCCGCGCTGGGGAAAAAAGAGGTTGACAAATAGTCCCTTAAAAATATTCAATCTACTTGCTCCCTTGGACATTCTGTAACGCATGTGCGCCTTCAATCGCTGTGCCATACATATGAATCTAATCGTGCCCCGAGTCGAAACATAGTCTCTGTCCGAGTTCAAATTCGTTTCAAGTCACTTGGCGCATCTAGACTGCAAAGACTCTGCAGGTGTGATGTTGCCTTGATAATGGAAATATGAACCCAAGCGGGGGTCTGCACCCTGAAGCCTGAGCGCGAGCGAGCGGGTGCGGGGTCTGCACCCTGAACGCGAGCGGGTGCGGGGTCTGCACCCTGAACGCGAGCGCGAGCGGGTGCGGGGTCTGCACCCTGAGCGCGAGCGGGTGCGGGCGGGTCTGCACCCTGAGCGCGAGCGGGTGCGGGGTCGGCACCCTGAGCGCGAGCGGGTGCGGGGTCTGCACCCTGAACGCCAGCGGGTGCGGGTCTGAAGATTGACCGGAAGGGGGCGCGGGTTTGAACACTGAAAACAAGGGGGCGCGGGTCTAAAGCCTGAAGTCGAGCAGGTGTGGATCCGACTGTTGTCTGAGCAGGTGCGAGTCTGAAGCCAGAAACCAAGTGGGCGTGGGTGTAATACGGAACCCAGGTGGGCATAATTTGAAAGGTTGAGTCCAGTTGGGGCGGGTATCAAGTCTAACCCCATGCGGGCGCAGGTCTGAAGCCTGAGCGAGAGCGGGTAGGGGTAGCAAGTCTTAACCTTGTGCTGGCGCAGGTCTGAAGCCCGAGCAAGAGCTGGTAGGGGTATCAAGCCTAACCCCGTGCTGGCGCAGGTCTGAAGCCTGAGCAAGAGCGGGTAGGGGTATCAAGTCTTAACCCCGTGCGGGCGCAGGTCTGAAGCCTGAGCGAGAGCGGGTAGGGGTATCAAGCCAGCCCACATGCACGTCGGTCTGAAGCGTGAACGCATATGGTGGGCGAGGGGGGGCCATAACAGTCCATTTGTGGGGGTGGACAAACCATGGCAAAGACGACGAGCATCCCCAACCAGGCGTGGCCCGAAGCCATATGGTCCAGGTTCTTTTCGCTATGATTGTTGAAAGTAATAGCAAGCCCAATCGTCATGATCACGACCGCGGAGTACTGCATTCGGAGGGTATTGTCAGAACGCAACGTGCAAGTACTTGGAAGTTCGGGCACACAACCAAAAACCAAACCGTTTCTGTGGCCTAAACGCAGAGACGGGACGAGTGCAAGTAATACAGACGCACAAGTTTCCGAGGCCAGGTGAGGGTGGATTCGAGCCGCATATTGAGCTATCAATACCAGAGCTACGCAAATATCAGCGACTTAGAGGGGGCCGACGCCTTTTCAAATGAGAACTATCGAGTTTCACCCTTGGCGGGTAAGGCGAGCAATATGCGAACGTCGAAGAGTTGGTCAAACGAAACCGAAAAGAGAAAAAGAGCAAAAACTAAAGGCCTGGACAGTTATTCAGTGTATTTCCCAACGTGCACAGCGAAAAGGAAACGCGATAAGCTGGCTCATCTCAAAGGACGACTGAGATTCCAAATGAAGGCATGATAGGATGAGTCAAATTTCAGCGCTTTCTCATATCAAACGTAAAACCTCGAGACGTCTAAAAGGCTACCTGAAGTGAGCTGTGAATGGTCTTGGCGACGCTGTGAGGTATCCCACAGTTTCTCTCATAATATCGCCATGCAACAATACCTGCGTGAAAGGAATCCAATAGGCAAAAGTGTTGCACACAACGAATCGTTTCTTCAGGGTAACCCTAGATGCATGTGCCTGAAGGGTAATGAGAGCTGATTTCAGTCACAAAACAGGTGACCGCAGTGTATAATTAATTTGCTCCTCTTGCCTGGCCAAACCATTGCACAAGTGCAGCATAGCGCAAGCTCAGAGTGAAATGAAGTCGAAGGCAGGCACATCACTCATCTATTTTTATATGGGTCCGTGGGTGTAACGAAGGATAGCCCGAACTAACTTGTTGTTCTTGGGAACCGTGAACAGAAAGGGGCATCGGAATAGTGGACCTCCAAGATAAATCCAGTGCCGCACCTTCAGACATCAAAACGATCCAAGCAAGACACATACATAAGGGGTGGCCGTTGAAGGCCACAACAGATTCTCCCGAATCATTTTTTTCATAGTAAAACCAGTTCAACTTATCGAAGCTAAACCAAACGATGAGTAACACCGTGAAAAGTGCGTAAGAGACGCGTAGGGCAATAACGATAAGGGTGAGCTCAGTAAATTCGGTCAGCAACATCCTGCAGAATGACTGGTGCACTTCCACTATGACATACACCGACTACTATCTCCCGTGTGGTATATTTTTATATTATATAGTCCCTGATGCAACCTTTCTTGAGAGTGATTTCGGCTGTTTGTGTCAAGAGCTCAAGACCGACAAGATGATGCTGGCCCGGAATGCGGAAATTTTTTGTTCCGCAAGCCAGGTCCCTACAGTATTCGTATTGACACCCGCATCGCGCGGACATGACGAATCCCATATTGTGCTGTTGGGTGTTTTTGGGGGAAATCTCGGATACATTGAGATTTCCATATTCAAATAGTTCATAACGATTATCGTATCTAAAGAGTGGGCGTTTTTAGATCCACGGGTGTTGATAGGGCCAAGACGCCAAGACTTCCTAGGGGTTTATATATACACCTAACGTAAGGGTTATGTCCCCAAAATCGATATAACTTATAAGTCCACAGCACTGGTCTGAAGCTGCAAGCTCTGATGAGCATGAGGACAGCCAGACCGAGACGAGAGGCAGGCGAGCGGAGCCGGAGGGCATGTTCGCTCTCGCTGCTCGTTTCGTTCGGCTCCACCTCTCTTCGGAAGAGCGAAAGACATTTTTTCCCCGCATCGTGTGTGTACCAATAGAATACAGCGAAGTACACACCACTATACGCCACAGAGGTAATTTGACGTTTTCAGACAGCGCCGTCGGGAAACGCCAGACTGCTTACTTGTGTTGCGGCTTTCAATTTCAGACTGGACTCACCTGCAACTGTACGGTTACTCGTGAGCACCAGCAGAATCAACATACATCTCTGGCGCGTTTGTCCATAACATGGTCGGAGGCACTTGGGTATGATCGGTAGTTGCTGCTCACTTCACACTTCGCCGAAAACCTCAATAACTGGAACCAAAGCTAGACGTCCTCATTGTGTCGCTGGGTGTTCGCTGCATTGGCTCGGGAACCCTTAGGCTGTAACACGACGCATGCCATATTTGCCAATCGTTTAGAATACCAGGTGCGCACGTTTACACGTATACGCGAACTGATCAGTGGACACTGTTTGATCAGCAGCGGCACTCGGAGTATTGATAGTAGCCTGTCGTCTACGGTGCTTACATCTTGCGCATCGGATTCCTGAGCAGAAGGACGTTTTTTAAAAACGTTCCCTTTCTGTTGGTATCATAGCGCTATCGTTGTACCTGGCGACTCCCATCACGTAGTCACTTATTTTAGGTCTTAAGCAACGCCGTTTGTTCATAAGGTCCTATTCGCCTTTCGAAGAGGGATTCCTTGTAAAGTTCTGTCCATACTTCGGCTTGTGATTTGCGGCTTACTTGGCCTGCGGCACCACGCTCGCAGGTGCTCGGTGTGGCAGACGTTATCTGCGAGATTCAGCGGTTGCCATCTTCTAACTTGCTGGCGGCCAGGACAGTTGCTGGACGGTATCCTGCGTCTTACAGTGGCTTTTGAGAGGCTTCACTTCGCCACGGTTGAAAGATGACGAAACAGGTCGAGGAAGCCATCGCTCGCGCGCGAAGCCAGCGCGCGCCCTTGAAACAGAAATGGACCTGCACTGTCGCCACAAGTACAATGGCGGAGAGGGGAGAAATTCTCTCCTTATACCACTATCACCACCTGATTTTGGTGGCTAACCTAACCAAGCATACCATCACCCATGAGTGGTGGGAAAAACCAACCGACAAGCGGGGCCTGGACGCCGCGAAGCGCATCCTCCAGCTGCCTGGCTCGCGCGGCCCTCGCGACACTGCTTTTCGTAGAGCACCGCCTACGGGAGTGACAACGACAGGCGGGCGTGACCTACCTGTGGTTCAGACAGTCAGACGGGAGACGCTTAACCTCAATCGGCACGGCACGTGCGAGACCGCGCATGGGGACCTGGCAAAGGACCGCGGCAGCCTATTCGTTGCCCATGTGGCCTGGCCCATCACAACAGTGGCCCATGTGCAGGCGGCGCTCTCAGCGATGCGCCGCATGCCAGGCCTCGTCGACGCCACACATAACATCGCAGCTTGGAGGGTGTGTGGACAGTGGCCGGCGCAGCCACGGGCTCCGGTGCAGTCCGGAAGTGAGGACGACGGCGAGGCGAGTGCAGGGGGGCGACTCCTCGCGGCGTTAACCAAGGCTGGGTCGATGAACGTGGTGGTGGTGGTGTCTCGGTGGTACGGGGGTCAAAACATCGGCCAGGCGCGCTTCCGTCATGTGCAGGAGAGGGCTGTCACTCTCCTCACTTCTGTGGGTCTCTTGGACGGTGCACAGCCCGTGCATGGGCAGGGTAGTGGCCGGCACCTCCGCGAGCCGACTGAAGGACCAGCTGCGTCCTCTGCGCCGGCCCTACCATGGGCCCGCGTGTCAGACTGCAGAACTGCTGACAACCTTTGCGACGTTGCACGGACAGCGGCCCAACCCTCGAAACCCAAGACCGGAGGCTCCAACATCGCGGAAGGCCCTCCATACACTGCCTCGCCAGTGGAGGCAACACAGGCCGCCCTGCGCAATACCTTGGCAGCTGCAGCTGAGCGACGCCGTTTGGGTTCAGTATCCATGGGCAAGAAAGATATCAGAGGGAGTTGCACAGTGGGTGGGGGAGCGCCCGTAGGCGGGAAGAGCCATCTGGACGTGGTGTGCTTAGATGACACGTCCAGTGACGATGATGGCGATGACGACGTGGTGGAGCTGCCGGGCCATCCATTCGTACCTGACCCCTAACATAGAGCTCCATAAGACGAGGCCAGTAGTATGACCATTCTTGCGACACGCATCTGTTCGTTGTCCTGTTTCCTATGCCTTTTGCTCTCTCAAGAAAGCGGCTTGCTCCGAAACACACTTTAGAGCTATTGAATAACAATAACATCATCATGTCGCACTTCAATACGATGTTGTAGTGTGGATTCGGTGGCGTGTGGATTGTAGCAGAAATCCCTAAGCCGGTGAAACTTTTTCAGGACCTTTCCGGTAGTTGTGCATTTCGCTGCACATGTTCTATATTTCTTGCGGTAACATGTCAAACAACTTCACCATGTTAGAGGTATCGATCAAACCGATTGTTTTGATACCAATCATCGAGAATCTTGTTCATTATATCCACTTATATATGCATATTGTCGTCAAATTTATGGGTGTTCCAGGGGTTGGCTTGATCAACCATCAATTGTCACGAGCCCGGATAAACGTGCACACGTACAATGAGCACACCAAAACATCGGCTTTGACACTACCATCAATTGGTAAAGTACATGGAGCATGATTCTCACCTCAATATATCGTTTGGTACGATTATCTTGAAGAAAAATCACATTTTCAACGTTTTCCCATACTTAAGTAATATTTCCAACATTTTGTGAATCTCCACGAGCACATCGGATGCATATGATACATCGATAAGGTATGCTGGAAGTATCACCGTGACTGGTTTCTGTGACTCTTCCCGTAGTAGTGTGTATGACAGTCACCCGGGAACTTAAACCCTAACTGTGGATGCCTATATATCGGGTAAGCCTAACTGACTTAATACATTCTGAGAATATTGCCAATATTGTGTTATATTCCGCTGCCAGAGGGATATATCCAACAGGTTTGGACCCACGCACTCTTTATTCAGACACCGCGGTGGTCATGCGTTTGGCTAAACATCGACGCTTGAGATGGAGTGAGGGGCAACGCTAGAGGCTCGGCGGCGGGCGGCATGGCCTAGACGAGCGCTTGGTTGATTGGATTTGTGGAGAGCTCGTGCACGTGGTGATTTTATTTCGCCTCATTACGCGTTGGCTGACGTTCGTTGGAATTTTGGTCGGATCCGACACCGCTTTCCTTGCGCGTGTGGGAGGCAGCTGTAACCCTCCTCACTTAACAGTCGCTGTAACTACTGGTGGAGGACATATATGCACTGCATATAATGACCAACTAACCGCCTAGGTACTGCTAGGTCAGCTCTTTAGACATAGGACTGCTATGTCTAGACTTACAGCATATTACTTGCATATAAGAATAAGGATTACATATTTTGCCATGTCGGCCGTATTTACTCTTGGAAACTCAACTTGTCGTAAACGCGTGCATATGATGGTACGAACATTCTCGGAATCGAGCAAACTTAACACTCGCGACTGGTCATAAGTTCGTCATTAGTATTCACTGGTGCCGGTAACTGTTCGAGCAATTCTCAACACAGCACAAGATCGTAGAGCTACAAATTTTTTTAAAATTCTGTTATCCTGAGATCGAACGCTGAACTCTTACATGCAAGCCCAGATTTCCAACATAAAAAAAGTATGAAAACAGCAGTAAAATATATTCGTCAAAATTGATATTATAACCACAAAATACGAATTATTGTGTACAAAAGCTGTGAGCAGAACTGTCTTAGCACTCTAGCACTGGCACGCGAACAGCCACCTAGTACTTGCGAAGCAAAACAATAATGAGTCCACTAGCCTGACCTCCGGTCAGAGTCTACTTATATCTCAATGCTCTGTCACATTTCCCAAAACTGTAACGGGTTCTAGCCCTTAAATCTTCATCTGGCCAATGGAAAGTCATTATTCCATGCCAGCTCTAACAATGTTACCGTTTACCGCATTCTGACTGACACGTCAGCGGCAAAGGAGTCACTGCCATCTTCATCTTATCATTCCCTGGTCATTCGATAGTGACCATATCTTCTCTGACAAGTCTGCATCTCACAGATGGTCATCTTCGCAAAGCCTGTCATGCTGTCACCACTGTCATGCGTGTCACCAGCTGAACAAACCCGGCGCGGTACCATGAGAAGCCGGCGTTTGTTACAGCTGTCGCAAACGCGTGCATATGATGGTACGAACATTCTCGGAATCGAGCAAACTTAACACTCGCGGCTGGTCATAAGTTCGTCATTAATATTCACTGGTGCCGGTAACTGTTCGAGCAATTCTCAACACAGCACAAGATCGTAGAGCTACAAAATTTTTAAAATTCTGATATCCTGAGATCGAACGCTGAACTCTTACATGCAAGCCCAGATTTCCAACATCCCCCATCTGTAGCTGCTGCGTGCAGTAGCACAGACTCAAATATGGGCTTGTTCAGCATACTGGGTCGTATCACCATCTGCCATGAACTTGCCCAAACTGAAAGTGAACATACCAATGCCTTCACCTTCTCCACCCTGTAACATCCTGGCTCTGACCAGCGGATTCTTGAACACCAAGACCCACATACACCTGCGGCCAATAGGTCCATGCTCCAGATGCCCAATCACATGCAAGCGTCCCATCTGACTCAATCGTCTAAAGTACGCAGCCCTGCTCTCGGTCATATCTGTCAAGTAATAAGATGGAACGTGGACACATGCCACCACACGACTGGCCATTACTGCCAATGGAAACGCGATATCCAGCGCTGCAAACCAAGGTGAAGTCACCACTGCGTCACAGACACCATACTTCTCCTTCCATATGCGATAATTACCTGGCTGAAGTGCGTCATGCGCCTCAGACCAACCCAACTGAGAGTTCCAGTCATTATTCATAAATCTCAACTGCGGCCATTGCTCCACCATTACCTCACTGATGACCCCAGTGCCTGCCCATGGGTCCCACACGCCATCGACAGACTTCCAGTCCACCTCTGTCGCCAAACGCCTCACCTCAGAGGGCACTGTGATGACCAGTTCAAGCCCCCACTGCAGTGCGCTAGCTTCTCTCACCTGAGCCTTAGTCATGTGTCTCAATTCCCCTCGTCTTTCAACTTCTTCTTCAGCCAACGTAGGCACAAGAGGTGCATCCCTCAGCTGCCTTGCCATGGCCTTCTGTTCCCGATATTTCTTGCTCAGCACCGTGCGATGCCCCTCATTCCAGTGCCCTGGCATGAAGATCTGCACAGCCTCAGAGAGCTTGTCCTGTCTTCCCCAATCAATCTGATCTGGCATGCCCAAGAACATGTCCTTCTCTTTCAACAGCATCTCCCTTGATGAGATGGCATGCCATGGCTGAAATTTGTCTCCCTTCACCACCCGACGGGGACCCACGTCTGCTGGCAAGAACAGGCGCATCTCCGCAGACAGCTTCTCATTCAATTGCTGCTCCTTCATGCCCAGTCTGTCCTCTAGGACACCAGAGCTCTCGTCTTTCTGGGTCTGCACCTCAGCGTTGGCGGCTTGCATCCCCGTGCCTGAGCACCTGGGACATAGCCACTCGCCTTCTGGTACTCCATCCAGTGCTGGGGTCAGACACCACAAGTGGTACCCCCTGTTGCATGCGTCGCACAACAACATCTCTGCTTCCCCATCAGTCTTCCTGCACACTTCACATGCTAGGTGCTTGCTGGGAACGGCTGCACTGCAGTCATACTGGTCCTTCACCTGTAGGTGACATGGCGCGATGCTCTGCACGGTGCTCTTCTCTCTTAACTTGGTGGCGTCCTCAAGTACCACCACACCATCTCGCTGTATCTTGACCAACTTCAGAATGGCAGATTTGGTCGCGACTTCCATGCCACTGCGAGGCTTTTGCCTGATGTAGACGAAATCGCCCACCTTAAACTGGTGTGGACTAGGCTCATAGCCCCCACCCCTTCTCCCTTCATAATGTAGTGTATCACGATGCTGTGCGACCTCCAGGCTGCAACCAGCGTGTACCATCAGTCGCCTCACCACCTGTGCTCTCCGGTGGAGGTCCTTGACTCTGGCATCCTTCTCATCTTCGACCTCAGCACCGAAATCTATGCTGGGTGCCTGCTTCAAATCAGGCGGCACTACTGCCTCTTGGGCAAACAACATGGTGAACGGCGCCACCCCTGTGGACTCCTGGCGTGCTGCATTATAGCTCAGCACTAGTGGCCAGAGCTGCTCATCCCACTCATAATCGAGACCCTTCTCCAAGGCAAGCTTCTTAAAGCAAAACTTCATAGTGCGTACCACTCGCTCGGTCAGCCCATTGCCTTCTGGTGAGTCTGGCGAGGTGACTCGTCGGTCAATCAGGCAGTCTCTGCACAGCTGCTTGAACTCGCCTTCAAACTCCTTGCCTCCATCCACCAAGCACTCTGCTGGTGCACCAAAAACAGCCAGGACATGACTGCGAAATGCCGCTGCGATGGTGCTCGCCTCCTTGTCGGGAATGGGCACGCAGACTATGAACCTGGTGTAGTGCTCGGTCATGATGAGCACTCGGTTGTTGCCAGACTTGGTCTCTCTCCTCGAAGGCCATGCCAAATCCAGCGACCAGCGATACATGAACGACACGATCTCGAGGGGGGATAAACATGCCTCCTCTCTCGCATAATGAGTTTTCACACGCTGACAGGTCTCACACTGCGTGACCACAGCCTCGACGTCTTTCTTCAAATCGGCCCACCAATGGCGCTGCCACAAAAGATGCTGCGTCCGTCTTATGCCCCAATGTCCAGTTCTGGAGTGGTATTCCTTAACCAACGCGAGACGGTCAGCAGGCTTAGGTATTCTCACCTCCTTGCCCGACAGAGTGACCATGTAGATCTCGTCCGTAGCCTCATCCCATCGATGTCGTGCTGCTCGTCTCCTAGCTTACTCGACGAACTTCCTCTTCTGGCAACCTCACTCTGCCATTGGACTTCAACCATCTGAGGCACCATGCATCATCGTGTACATCTCGATGCTTGTCACGGTCTACCTGCTGCTCAGCCACGCTGGCCATCAGGTCCTCGAATCTGGTGGTGCACGCCAACCTGGGGAGTCTCATCTCTGAATCTTTGGCAGGCGGACTCCAGGCAGGCACATCCACGCGCGCTGCTGGGGTTGCGCCCTCCTTCACGAAGTGGTTCTCATGCCTCTGACGATACTGTGCCATGGTGTAGAGCTGCCACTCTTTCTTCTTCTTCTTCTTGGTTCCCGCCTTCTGCCGCTGGGCCCCAATTCCTTCTGCCCCTTTCTGCCCTTGCGAGCACATTACCCGCAGCTTCTCCTCCCAGTCACGGTGGGTCATAGTCTTCGCCACCTGCTGGGTATATGCATTCGAATTCTCAACCCATTCCGCCAGCAAAGCTTGCCTCTGCTGAAGGTCCGACCTCTCGTGGTCTGCCCAGTTGTTGTCTACAGCGATGGGCTGTCCTGGGGAATTCTCTGCCTCTGGGGATTCCTCGCTGTGAGGGAGCCCCTTCCTGCTCGCTTCTGCGACCGCCATCAGCAGCTCCATTGCCCTGCGATCCATGGCCAGGCCCAGAATGCTTGCCAATTCTACGTCGTTCAGGCCATCGGCCATGCGTAGCTCACTTGCGCTGTAGCCCATGGCTCGCGCCTTCTCGTCGAGGTTCACTTCTCGAGATTCTTCCTCGGCGTCTTCATCGTCCTGCCTGGTTGCGCACCACGGTGCCCATTCTCGCTCTCCTGAACGCTCTTGACCCTTGCGTCGCCATGATGGTGGGAAGTGCCCTCAATGGTTCTCCCACCACGTTCACCACGTAGTGAGGCGCGCGGTCTGTCCTTATCACTGGCCTGGGATGCCAGCCCTTGCATATGATTGACGATACGATTCGTCCTTCTGGTCTCACCACCTTGCTCATGACGGAGCGAAACTGGTGGCTCTGGAACAAGTTGCTCCAATACGCTCGCAATCGGTGTGCGTAAGCGCCTGCTTGTGCTGCATCAAAGGACACTGGTCGGCCAATGACGCTGGCAATGTACGGGAACACCTCGTCCCTGATCTTGGTTCCAGGTCTGTGTGACAACGGAGAAACGTTCTCCAGGGTATAGCCTGGAGGCCTCTGCTGCTGCAGCTGCTGGAGTGTGGACAGAAGCCTGACCACTTCATAAAATAATTTGCTGTGCCTGCCATCCAGGCCTGTGAGTGTTCCAGCAGGAGAGAGATCCTGGCATGGGAACCCACATACCATGACCCACTGGCGTCCTTGAAGAGCTCCTGCTCGTATAAAGTCGGCACTGGTGGTGTCGCGCGGATCTTGGGGTAGAGCCCCAAACTCTATTGCACGGGGCGAAATGAGGTCAGGATATCGTCTTAGCAACGCCGTGCACCTGGCCCTGGCAACTGTTCGACTGCTCGGGGATATGTCCTGATACAGGTAGCGATCCACCTTCATCCCACTGCGGAGCAACATCTCTAGCCCAGCACAGAGGCCTCCACATGGCTCGTAGCACACCACGCCTTCCTCCCGAGCTTGCGAGAAGAACCGCCTGCCCAGCACCCTGGTGTCCACCTTCTCAGGCTTCAAGATGCGCTCGCCTTCAAAGTACTCATTGCTGTACACAGCAGGGCTTCCCTCGCCGTGCGTGCCTCGCGTAGGCCTGACCAGGCTCAGCGCCTTCCAAGCTGCTCTGGCTAGCCTTCCAGAGTCGGTCACCAGCTCAGGTAAGTCAGTGCCAAACATGTCCCCATGATTGCATTCTAATTCCTCGCGGTAGTGCAAGTCGAACAAACGATGCACTGGACCCGTGCCCAGCTGCTCCATGGCAGCCATCCTGCAGTAGTTGGCAACCTGCACCTCTGGCGTGGCCTCTTCCCCTGGGAAAGCATCCCCAGCCGAGATAAAGCACAAGTGGTCACAGAAGTCCTTCGTGTGAACTTCCCCCACGCCTGCGTGTAACGCAGTCACCTTCTCCCTCTCATGCCTCGCTCCAGTCTCATCTGTCGTGGACGGCAGTGGGTAGCGAGACGGCACGTCAGCGTTGCTGTTCTTGGCACCTGGACGATACTTTACAGTGAAGTCGAACTCCTGCAAACTGATTGCCCAACGTAGGTGTTGCCCTTGGAGATCGGCCTTCTCCATCAGGGTGGTGAGCGGTGAGTGGTCGGTCACCAAAGTGAAGTGAACTCCATGCAAGTACTGCCTCAGTGTGCGCACTGCCCATACCACTGCGAGCATCTCCCCTTTGAAGCTGGCGTACTGTCTCTCCGTTTTACTCAGGGATCGGCTGATTGCCATACAAATGTACTCCTTCCCATCATCGTCCTTCTGGCCCAGCACTGCGCCAATGCCATAGGTGCTCCAATCGGTGTACAATATGAGGGGTCTGTCATAATCGATAGGCCTCAGGCACCTCCCAGAACAGAGAGCATCCTTCAGTTCTTGAAGTGCTCGATCTTGCTCCTTCCCCCAGGCTCCCTTGATGTCAGTGACCTCCTTTTTGAGCAGGTCATTGAGAGGGCGGGCCATCTCAGAGTAGTTTGGCCCCCCTGGCTCACCCACCAAGCCCTTGTAGTAGTTCATCATGCCCAAGATCGAGCGGAGCCCAGTCTTGTCCTGGGGGCTTGGAAGCTCCTGGATGGCCTTGCATTTAGCTTCTTGCGCGCCAATGGAGTTGTGACCAATGCGATAGCCCAGAAAGTCCACCGTGGCTGCACCAAAGGTACTCTTGCCTGCATGCAAACGGATGCCAGCATCCCCCAAGGTGCGCAGTACGTCCTCAACGTCCTTCAAATGCTGCTCAGGCGTGGAATCCGTGTAGACCACTACGTCGTCGACGTATGCCACCGTGCAATGCTGCAAGTGACGTAACTCGTAGTCCATGATTCTTACGAACGCAGAAGTAGCTCCAGCTGCACCAAAAGGCATCGAGGTGTACTGGTACAGCTGATTCTTCCACCAAAACGCCGTCTTGCTCCTGTCCTCTTCCGTGGCCATGGGAATCTGGTGGAAGGCTTTGGTGGCATCCAGCGTGGTCTTGAACTTGGCCTTCGCCACCTTCTGGTAGAGCTCCTCTGGTCGATGTGGCAGCGTATTGTCTTTGAGGGAGTGCCGGTTGACACCCCTGAGGTCCACGCAGAACCTCGTCTGGGTCCACAGGCCAGTCTCATGATCTTTCTTGCCAGCCACGACCACGTTGCTCGCATGCCTGCAATGCTTGGCTGCTGGCTCTATGAAGCCATACTCCAAAAGTTCCTTGCAATGAATATCGATGATTTCCTGCTCGCCCGGACTGTACTTCCTGGGTCTCTGGTAGGCGGCCTTGGATTCGTCTACAAAAGGAATGGAGAACGTGTTGTGCTCCGCCTTGCCCTTGTAGCCTGTCAGATCGTGAGGACTGTTGGCAAAGGTGGTCTTGCACCTGCGAAGAACATTCCGCATTTCCTCCCAGTGCTCCTCCTTGAAGTCAGGATGTCCTCCAAACGTGGCATTGAGCTCAGTGTCAAGCCACGCTGCCTCGTCCTTGGTCACTGTCGTGTCACCTAGAGGTTGAAGCTCGTCCAGCACGGTGTACGGCAAGACCTCATCCTGCTCCGCGACGTTGGCCACCCAGCCCGGCTCCCATTGCCTTGAGGATTGCTGAGCCTCCCAAGAAGTGCAGGGGGACGAACCCCAGGCGCTGCGTGTGGGTGACGTGACATCATACGTAGGCACACACTCGGTCAGCTTGCCAGCGACCCACAAGATTCCGCACAAAAGCAGAAAATATCGCAAAATTCGATTGAAATGCACTGCGGCTACCGGCGAGTTCGAAGCGAAGAAGCGCGCCATTACTCTCCACCCCCCGTGCGCCAAGCGAGTACTCCCACCAGCGGCGGTGAAGACCACGACCGCAAGGACACGCGCCATGTAGGCGGCTTGCGCGACACGGTGAAGGCGGAGATTGCGTCGAAGCTGCGTCCAGCGCGCCGCGAAGCGAGGCTTGTCCAACCTGGCCGGCAGAGCGGGCAGGCGTACGCGGCCCAACAAGAAGACTTGGGACCAACGCAGGGACGGAACAGTCCATCCACGGCCACGTCGAATGTGACCTGCGTCCAGCGGGTCGTGCACGATACAGGAGGCGTGGCACGCCACGTCCTCAGCGTAAATGCTGGTACAAACCCAAAGCCAGGCGAGGACCACGAGGAGGAGGGCGGCCGCACACTGCGACCAGTATGCCAAGGAAACGACCACCCCCCGAAGGGGCACCACCATCCAACCCTCTGCACGCACACGGTGCACGCCAGCATAGATGCCTGTGGCGCGCACGATAAGCAGCCCAACGTACCAAACGCAGGCGAGAGCCTATAAGACCCAGATGTCGTAAGATGCACGAAGGGGACAATGTCGAGCAGCCGACCACCATACGGGCAGCTGGCTCAAAAACGAGGTCACGCAGCGCCTCCACCAAACTTGAAATGGGCACCACGACAAGTGCCAAGCCATTGCCTCCCACATCGCCCACACGGCGACCACGGGAATGGGACCGCGTCCCAGCCACCACCAAACCACTGCACTGCCCGCAAACGAGATACATGCCCGCAGGACACCTGGCCTCAAGTGGACTGCCTGTGCAGGCAGCCCACGACCACAGCGTTGGTTGCTCACCAGGGCCACCCGCCCGCTGCGCCCGGGGAGCCCTGATGACGAAAATGCGTCTGTCTCTGCGCCTCACGTTGTTCGTCTGTATGGCGCTCGAACGCCTCCGTCACTTCGCTGCATATCGAAACAGCTGGAGAAGGAGGACACCGCGAGGTAAGATCGGCCGGCATCCTAGACGCCCTTGGCGCATGGACGACATGGGTAGCAGCCCCATGGCGATCGACAGAAGGGGCAGATGAGCGCGCAGCACCGCCCGCGCCCGGCTGATGCTCATACGTTCGGCCGTAAGGCTGGCCCTGACGACGTGCAGGGGGGTCGCGAACCTCGTGCACATTCCTTCGCCAGGCCGTATCCACGTGCTCGGATCTCTCGGCCACGAGAGCCTGATGGGCGGGTGGCGGCGGCGGCGGCGGCGGCGGGAGACGAAGCGCCTCCAAGGCCCCCAGGGCTGGCAGCAACCACGGCGCGGCCGATTCCCTGGTTCCCCACTGCAAGCATGTGAACTTCCGGTCGTCCTGCGCGAAATACTCGTTCGTGAACTCAGCGTGCCAAGTAAGACATCGCGCGTCCTCCATGAAGATGTAGTACACGGGTGTGGCATTTGGGTGCGCCATGCAGCGCAGCACGTGTGCCGCCCCAATCTCCACGTAGGTACACAGCGAGTACGCAATGTTCCTCGCATGACCCCCCGGCAACTTGTGCCCTGAGTCACGGTGCGACAGATCAGCGTAGGCTGAAATCATGGCCTCCAGGAGGTTGGAAGACGTTGTCTGTCCCCCAAGAGGGAGACGCCAGCCACGGTTCCCGCACGCGATGGTCTTGTTATGCTTCTTTTCAACTTTGCTGGTGATACCCGGATGTCTCCGCAGCCTGAGACCCCGCTCCTGGTTGCACACGCCAAGCTGGTACATGACTCGCTGGCCTCTGCACCGGTCATAGAACGTCACGCCAAACCGTATCATAAAGACAGTAAGATTGCGGCGGTCCTTCAAGGCGTTCACCTCCTCCACGGACAGAAATCTGCACACTGAACTGTGGGATGTGGTGGCCATTCTTGCGGCATCCCAATCCGACCCCGCTGGAGATGGAGGCGCCCTCGCAGGGGACCGAGGCAGGCGACTCGCCCGCGGTGGACTCGGAGGCGTAGGAGGCGGGCCCCCCGAAGAAGGTGATCGGGAATCACGTGTGACACGGATCGAGTTTGCCCATGAGCCAGCGTTGGTCAAGGCGGGCGATGCAGGGGGCGACCTCCCGCGAGGAGGGCTGCCAGCAGGATCTGACGGACAAGCCGCGGTGGCGCAAACGAATCGAGGTGACACCAAGTCCTCGGGCCCATGGCTGCTGGATGACGGCGACGGCGTACGGCAGTGCGCGATGTGCGACAAGTGCGGTGGCGAGCGGCCACTGGACCTGGCTCGAGATGGCCCCGCGACAGCTTGAGATGGTAGTGCGATGTGCGACAAGCGCGGTGGCGAGCGGCTGCTGGACCTGGCTCGAGATGGCCCTGCGACAGCCCGGGATGGTCCTGCGCCTGCGGCAGGAGCAGGTGGCTGCGCAGGGGCTCGCTTCGTGAGCCTCATGTTGACCATGTTGTTGGGCGGTGGCGGCCTACGCTCCGCATCTGCCTCGAGTGCATCGCGGCCCTGCTACCTGGTGTTGACCGCCTTGAGCATTTTCCTCATTTCCCCCAGGCGCACGTACTCCTGGGCAGCGGCATTCTCGGAGAACACCCTGCCAGCCCCCCCAAGACCATCCCCCACCGGGTAGTACTTGGTGCTCGAACCCAGGGAGACGAGCTCCAGAGGTGGCGCCTCGCTGCCATGTCGATTGTACTGTCGGAGGATGCCAACCGAGAGGGACTCCATGTCCACCGGGCAAAGGTACCTGAGCAGCTGGCACGTCCAGACACCAGTGCTCTCGTACCAGTGAGGGAGTTGAAGCTCGTCCAGCAACTCCTCACTGTTGTACACGAGTGCATGATCCAGCGTGCAGCGCATCAGCTCGAGGTACTGCGTGGCTGCGCTCGGTTGTACACAGAGGACACGCTCCTTCAGATCCCACATGAGGGTGCCGGCGACCTCACCACTGGGGTATTTGAACAACTCCTGGAGCGTGTTCTGCAGTCGCTGGATTGGGTTGAGGCTGTCGAACGCTCTGCCTTGCTCCCTGGGCTTGACTACGTCCTGCTTGTTGGCAGAGGACGGCACGTGTGTCATATAGCTCCCCTTGAGCACCCAGCGGTCCTTCTCCTCATCGTGATCCAGCTTCTGGTCCACATACAGCCAGTTAGGGGGCATCAGCTGGTCCAATGCCACCCACTGCTGCTCGAGACAACGGACGAACTCCACGCAGACATGTTCTTGGGAAGGTCTGGCTGGCATGTCCTTGGGAAGGTCTTGAAGGATGCGGCAAAGACGTGCAACATGGTGCCGGTCCAGGTACAGCCTCTGATCCGCCCAGTTGTGGTCAAGAGGGACATCCAGAGACGGACGACCCCCAGCCACCTGGTCCTCAGTGACCCACCTCGCGCGTCCACCCTCCCAGGGGCTCGGTTCTGCGTAGAGTTGTGCGAGCATGCGCTCCGACACTGCACGTGTGGCGGGCGCCAGTAACGCCAGGTCGCTCCTTCGATCACCTTCAAGAGAACATGTGTGACTGCGACACCTCTCCTCGATCTCCGCGCGTGTGGCGACTCGGGGTCTAGGGAGCTCAGCAGGAGGCCCTGGCGAAGACGCTGGTGACCCCACTGGTGAATCGTAGCCGTCATAGATGTGCTCAGACTGAATCCCAGAGGCAGCAAACCTCTCCTCCCTCGTGCTCAGAGGTGGGTGCCCTAGCCATTCGCACTCCATCCCCTGCCCAAAGATCTCCGACTGCAAACACACCACTGGGTCCACCCGCCTGGGCTGGTGAGGACGCCTGGGTGGTGTCATGTCAACCAACGGAAGAACCACCTGAGCGTCCATGCCCAAAATCGTCGGCGCATGCGACACGGCCACGCAACTTCCAAGCTTGATGTCGATCATCAGGGAATTCTTCAGCGGCCCGGTGCCTATCAGCAGGTCCCAAGAGTTCTCGGGCTCGAAGGTCACGAAGGCGTATAGCCGGTGAAGCGTCATGTGCGGCGTGCCCGCAGCCAGTATGACGTCCACGTAGCAGTAATGCGTGAACTTCGTGGGACTGTTGTCACACCTGGTGACCTTGGCGCCGGTGCTGGCCTCATACACCGTGAGGCCCAGCCGCCTCACGACAGCGATGGAGATGATGTTGCAGTTGGCGCCGGTGTCCATGAGGATCGCCCGGTATAGCATAAGCTCACCACCAGATGACACCAACGCCAGTCCCTCATACAGGGTGGCATTCCGCAACTTGCAGATGGGCTGCACCTGAGTCATCAGTAACACCTGCTCGTCGGTCAGGTGCTGCTTCATCTTTGCCCTCAGAGCGTCGTAGGCGAGGGTCTTGATGGTGCCAGCTCGTACATGTCCATGGTCGCTGAAGTCAACCACCCCCAGGTCGTCCACACAGGCAGCGGCTGCACATCGAGCGGCGGCGCTGTCGACCACACCGTTGGGCATCTCGTCCAATGGCACCTCCTTGATCGCGCGGTGCTCTGCACCATCTGCCTCTCCTCTTACCCCTTGCGTCACTGTGGCGTGCGTGTCCTCCAGCTCATGCTCGTTGACCTCGGTGGGTTGCTCGGTTGCATCATTCGGACCGTTGCCCATAAGCTCCTCCAGCGCCAAGAGGTTCTCGATGTCCTTCGGGAGGTCGATGGCGTGCTGGGATATCAGGATGGCCGCAATCTGCGAGCAAGTGCGCATGGAGCTGCGAAGATTGGATGCCAACAGGTGGAATTTCCTGCTGAGTAGGTTGGGAGGAACGGCTCTGGGCACCTGAGCGGCCCTGTCGAACTCCTCCGGCGTCTTGACCTGGAAGCTCTGCATCTTCTGAGTACTGCCCAAGGCGACAGCGGCACTGGCCTGGAGACTCGGTGCGTGACCAATGCCGACATCATGACTATCTTCCAGCCCATCATCAGCAGGGCAGTCCTTCTCATCCTCCTCGTATTCAGCCTGTTGGTTGAAGTGGGAGTCGTACTCAGTCTCCGCATCGCTGACCTCTGACCGGGCCTGTGCATCGGCGCCCTTGTCACCCTTTGGAGGTGCCCCTGTCTGGAGACCTGTCAATTCTGCAGCGAGTTTCTCCTTAACCTCGGCACTGGCCGCCACTTGCTGCTGCTGCTGCTGCTGCGGCTGCTTCTGTTTGGCCTCTGGGAGCTTAAGCCACTCCTTGGTGGTGATCCCCATCTTGTGGTTCTCGAAGCGGTGCGCGATGTTGTAAGCACGCATCTGTGCATTCTTGACCTCATCCGGCCACTTGGAGTTCTGCCTGTCCTTATGGAAGTTCGGAGGCACACGGGCCTCACGGCACCCCGTGTAGCAGCGCTCTGGAGAGTGGGGCAAGTGTGTGAAGCACCAATCACACTGGAATTTCTTTGAAGCATCAGGTGGTGGCACCTTGCCGTAGGTAGGCTTCTGACGCTCAGCATTGTTCACCTCCCTCGAAGGCTTCATCTTGGCGTCGTCGCCACCATGCTGTGCTTGCTCCTTCTTCTTGGGGTCCCTGCGTCTGTCCCCAGTCTTGGAGGCAGAACCCGAGCGCCTCATGGCTGACACTAGTGCAGCCAGGTCAAGCCCCAGCTGCCTGGCCTCGTAGCAGGAGTACACGCAGCTGAGTCTGCGAACCAGCTCCTGCTGCAGCGTGAGAGCCCAAGCCTCCGCATCGTTCTTCAGCTTGTCCTGCACCTCCACGATGATCTCCAGGTCCTCCCATGTGACCTTGTTGGGGGCAGGATGGCTGACACGCAGCTGCTCGGACACGCGATCTCGGTATTCTTTGATGCGCAGGCCCTTGATGCACTCCTCGATGTCCTGTCTGACGACGGGGTCCTCCACCCTCTTGCCGGTGTTGAGCGCTGCCTCCCTGCGACGACAGCTCTTCACGTAAGCGAGGCCGTCCTGCTCGGTGGTCTGCGGCTTGGCTATCAAGAGATCCTCCTTCTCTTTGGTGCCCTTCATCAGGAATTTGGCTTCGAGCTCTGCAATGAAAGCCCTCAAGGCCCAAAAGTAGTGAGAATCTTCCGTGCCATCTGGCCCCGTGAGACCCTTAGTGGAGGTTCCCTCGCCCGCCCACTCATCAGACTCTTCGCCATCAGCATCGCCTTCCTCGAACACCTTACAGACTGCCCATGTTGATCCTGGCGCCAGCTCATGGAAAGGAGGTTGTGCGCAACGCACTGAACCCTGAAAAGCGTCTCTCATGGTGAGATCCTTCAAGACATGACAAGCGTGTGAGGCCATGACGCCATCCTTCAGCGCTTCAGGTATGCAGCGCACCACCAGTCATAGGCGACCGAGGTTGAATGATCGTCCCCTGCTAGAAACGAGGGCAGGCTATCCCACAACGATCTGAGGTCTGGCTTGGAGTCAGCGAAAGCCTTCTTCTGCTGCTGACTGAGCGCGTGGAAAGACGCTGACTTCATGTGCCTACGCTTCTTGGCCTCAAAAGCCCGTTGTACTTTCGCTACCATGTCAACGAAACGCCTGATGAAGAGCGCTCTATCCTCATTCTTGCCACCAGTGTACTGGAGCTTGACATCTTCCTTGTCAAGTGCGTGACTATCCCTGTCATAGTAATCCATCTCGTCTACGTCGTCAAACGCAAAGAGGAACTGATTTGCAGGCGCTGAGGCTGCTACTGCTGCTGCAAGTGCTGTCGCTGCGAGCGCTGTTGCTGCTGGTGATGCCGGTGCGGAGGGAGTGGTTTCTGAGCCCGACCCCTTTGCGCTCATATATCCCGTGTCAAGGTCCTGAATGACCCGCTTTCGCGCCAGTCGTCGTGCCTCACGTTCTCTGGACTGGGCAGAGGCAGCGCTTGGCTCTGCCTCACCCTCCGTGGTAAAGTACTGTGTTAATGCTCAGCTAATGGGACCAAGGAAGAGTCCCCTCTCTCAGCGCAAAGCCCGTTCACCAGTAGACTGGAGGCTTGATTCAGACTGGCTTAGGCCAGTGCACTGAGTGCCCCTGGATTCACCTCGCTGAACAAGCGGAAGAACGAAACGCGTGCGGCCAGCGAACGCCTAAAGGTCCAGCACTGTGCTTCAGCGCTCTGAATCCGCAGCAGATGCAGAATATTCGTGCGAGGAGGACTTAAAGCTGGGCCAGTGTGCTGAGCACTTCTGGATTAGCTGGGCCAGAGTTCATCAGGAGCACAGTGAACATGAGGGCAACTCCACGGCCCCAAGAATAGCACTGATACGCAGCGGTGTGAGCTAGGCCAGTGTGCTGAGCACCCCTGGATTCACAACACCACTGCTAATCAAGGGCACCGTAGCTGGCACGGAAGCTCACAGACTCCCCAGTCCAGTAAGCAAGAACAAAGTCGCTGTGCAGAGTTGGGAGCTAAGCCAGTGTGCTGAGCACCCCTGGATTCGCAACACCACTGCTAATTCAGAAGGTGACCGGTGATATGAGGGCCTCACCAGCTGACCAATACCGTAGGAAAGATAGAAGAATTCTCCCACACATTATGATAAAGTACTAGAAAGTCACTCCAGTAGTAAGCAGCTCTCCAGGCTGGGCAAGTGATCAACTCTGAATCCACCAGATAACCGTATCACACCAGTGAATATCGCTTAAAAAGACCACTCACTTGTCGCCTTCAGGGCTGATGTCGCTGCTAGTCCTCTGGCAAGCTCTTCCCTACTTCAGGCTTAGGCCAGTACACCAGGGGTGTCCCTGGATTAACCGTCAGACAGGGTGGAGCTGCCCAAGAAACCATAAGTTGAAGTCCCAGGCATAGAGCAGTGACTCACTGCTGATCCGCTTCTTTGCTGGTAGGTCCAAGCAGATGCCGCCGCTAATTAGCTCCCAGGCCAAGCACACCTGCCTTTCAGTTAGGCCAGTACACCAGGGGTGTCCCTGGATTCACTTCAGACAAGGTGGCCAGCTGGAGAACCCACTGGAAGGTAGCTCATCAAGGTGCACATTAACTACTGCTGATCCACTCTTAGCTGATCAGTCCAGGCAGATGCCGCTGCTGATTAGCTTCCAGGTGACACACACTTGCTTTTCAGTTAAGCCAGTGCACCAGGGGTGCCCCTGGATTCACTTCAAACAAGGTGGCCAGCTGAAGGAACCACTGAGAGGTGCTCATCCAGGTGTACATTCACTGCTGATTGACTCTGTCGCCGCCGCCGCCCAAGCTCATGCCGTGCTGATTAGCTCAAAAACTGAAGAACACCTGTCAGCAGTTAGGCCAGTGCACCAGGGGTGCCCCTGGATTCACTGCAGAACAAGGTGCTGAGCATATCACCGGGTAGAAGAAGGCCGCTCATGACTAGTGAATTCAAAGCTGATCCGTTGCCGCTGTCGCTGGTAGCTCTTTCAGTGCAAGTACCACCAAGTTCAGGGAAGAAGAAGGGTCCGCCAGTGCACCGTGGGTGCCCCTGGAGTCGCCTGACTTCCGAATCCGCTCTTGCAAACTGCTGCTGACTTCTCGCCAAAGGGCCTTTACTTCTGGATTAACACTGAAATAAAAGGCCGCTCCGCGCAGGACATTATTGTTTTGAAAAAGTATGAAAACAGCAGTAAAATATATCCGTCAAAATTGATATTATAACCACAAAATACGAATTATTGTGTACAAAAGCTGTGAGCAGAACAGTCTTAGCACTCTAGCACTGGCACGCGAACAGCCACCTAGTACTTGCGAAGCAAAACAATAATGAGTCCACTAGCCTGACCTCCGGTCAGAGTCTACTTATATCTCAATGCTCTGTCACATTTCCCAAAACTGTAACGGGTTCTAGCCCTTGAATCTTCATCTGGCCAATGGAAAGTCATTATTCCATGCCAGCTCTAACAATGTTACCGTTTACCGCATTCTGACTGACACGTCAGCGGCAAAGGAGTCACTGCCATCTTCATCTTATCATTCCCTGGTCATTCGACAGTGACCATATCTTCTCTGGCAAGTCTGCATCTCACAGATGGTCATCTTCGCAAAGCCTGTCATGCTGTCACCACTGTCATGCGTGTCACCAGCTGAACAAACCCGGCGCGGTACCATGAGAAGCCGGCGTTTGTTACAATGCGTCTAAGGAAGCATACTGATAGGTCCATGCTGTCCAGTTGTTGTTTAGGAACAAGAACTGAAGCAAATCTTCGCATGGGGTGTGATTTGGCTGGCTCTACCCTCGGAACGCTCAATCGAGCATCCGCTATACCCCACTCGCCCGTGAGGTATATCGGATGAGTGCAACCGATGCGCAAGCGTCTCAGCATTCCATTTCTGCTTTACTTTTGTCAATGCGGTTAGCGAGGCGAAAGTTATCGGGGCGAATTGTTTTTGCGTGAAAACACATACTCCTGCAACCGGGCGCAAGTTGCCCGCTTGAGTGGAATCTAAAAATGCGAAGAATGCGTTAGCGGATCCTCAGATTGTTGGTACCTACTTGGTACTAACAGTCTTAGGATCATTATTCAATGCACGCAAATGATTAGTGTTATGTTGTATTTGTAATATACATGGTCAAACAGGCAAGAGGCAGAAGGTGAGACTCCTCCCGTAAGTTTTGCAAAGAAATGAGTGAACGCGAACACTGCGGAGAAAAACCAGAACGGGAAAATCGGAAAAATCGAACGGCTGTAATTCTCGATCGATGATGTTCTGCGTTTCTGAACCGTTCCCCGATTTCGGGCCTCCGTTGCATTTTTCAGGCCGATTTCCGACGTTATTTCAGATGTTTGATTGTACATCCACCATCGCACACTCCTAAATGCATTGAATGTATTATACAGCTCTGCATGTACATTGAATGCGCTAAATGGACATCACCATGGTCTAGAGCAACACCTAAGTATGCGATATACGTATTGACATTGATATCTCATATTTACACTCCAGAGTCTCATATTTACGACCTAGAATTAGAACCCATGTCCCACGTGAGCGCGTTTTTCTGGTGCTTTTCGTGAAACCCAATTGAAGTTCCTCATTGGAAAATGGCAACGGTCGCCATTGCGCCATTGTGGGGGCATGAAGAACCATGGTCTGTCCTACTCCTACAGCGAGCACTGCACCACCATGTCACCTTGCATGTCTGACATCGCATCGCCTCTTCACTTGCACATGAACCCTTGCATGTGCTACAACCCTCCAGGCGTGCATACGGGTGCTTTACAACATATCCTCTCTCACTCTCATGGAACTCGTCACAGAGCACACAGCACACTGCGAGGGCAGTCACACGACGGCTGTGTGCATATACTGCCGCCGATGCATCCTTCACCATACCAATGTCGATCCAACCCTGAATTTTCTGCTTTATGGCGTCATCCGCTTCCTCCGTGATCTTGTGAGCGTTTGCGATGTCCTCTTCCTCTCCATCTTTGGGAGGGGGGAGGAACGCCAATTCACTGCACTTTCGCGGGAGAATGCCGCTTTCCACCATATCTTTTGCTTGGCAGTAGTCAAGGTCCTGACACACATGCAGCGCGCAGAGAGTGCATCATGCAAAGTATAGCAGACAAGTTCAAGTGACTCGTGATTCCAGGTACGAGTGCGAGGCTTCTATGGGTATCTCACTTCGATAACAACCGCAGAGTGCAGATGTGCGCGGACGCCTGGCACTGGTTACACTTCATGCACGGGGAAGTTGGATACTGTGGTCGCACATCGGGATATCTGTCATCAAAACGCAAGGTGGAAGTGCAAGCAAGGAAATCGCATGAACACAGTGAAAGTTCATCAGAAAGCAAGCATGCCGTCAGAAGGTTCGGCGGGAGAGGGAAAAACGCAAATCTGAGGCTTGGTTGTAGGAGAAGCCTATATACTTGGTAGTGGTGCATTACCGGGTCAGTGTCGACAGGTGATCGTGAACGAAGTGCGAGCTCGTGCAGAAGGCGGTGCGCCCAGAAATGAGCTTCACACTGCTTGATGGTCGCCCCATCCACACCATTGCAGCCACAGGGGCTAAGCAATGTATCCACATTGAATTCTGGCAAAGCTGCGGAGGCCTTGATACTGGAACCGATCGCCGCGACCTGCAACTCTTCTGGAGACAACGAGGTCACGGGCATCGTTCCTGAGACGAAGGAGGGCACAGACGCGCAGACAATGAGCGTGGCGGCTGTTCAACCTTTCATGCAGAGTAGCCTCCCTTGCACGTGCAGACACGGCCGACAAGCCCGTCGCAAAAGTGAGACCACTGCTTTCTCCCTCCCACGCCTGTTTGCGGATAGCACCAAACACAACTGTGCTCTGCCCCCTTCTATGCCCGCGTGAGGGCTGCAGCCAGACCTACCGGCGGTGATGCGCAGTAGAAGCATGCTCCGCTCTTCCGGGTGCAGGCGATGCCACCACTCCGCGATCTGTGCTCCGTGGATCCTCCAATCTGCTTGCAGACGCTCTTCTACCCGCTTGCATGCGCGTGCCTGTTGGCAACCCGCCCGCCGAGTACGTTCGATGGGGTGAGGTGATGGCGCGCCCTTGCCAGGATCACGCCGAGGTAGCTATGACGCATCACGGATTTCGGCTGTAGGAGACAGTCCCGATTGTCTCTGCGCCGAGGCGAGAGACTGTTCAGCGCCGATTCGGTAAAGAGCGGAAGTTACCGAGCAGCGGGATCCAGTCTGGGCCTAAGAAGCCGCGATTAGCTGATTTCAGCTGGTAACACTGTATCTGCATCAGATCTCAGATTCTGTCACTCTCAGTAGATTCAGATTGAGCCTGAGAAGCCACGACAGGCACATTCTGGTGTCGCTGTCAGCGGAATCTGTTGACGCCTAGAGAGCCATGCCACGTCGCCCATTCCTATTCAACATTGCCAACAATGACATTTGTGGATTTCTGAACTATTTTCAAGGAAGTTCTTCAAGCGATATCTATGCTCTCTAGGTGTAAACATTGCGACCATTAATTGTGTTACCTAACCCAGCCCACCCGAAGGACTATAGGTCCGGGCTGACCTGCCAATGAGCTCAGTCCCCGCTGTTTTGGGATTCCCGATCTGGCACTCCGTGTGTGCATTGCGGACGGCGTGATTCAAATGCGGCAACGAGCACTCAGAAGCATGGCGAAGAAACCATGACAAAGAAACTAGTAGATGGGAGGCGGAGGCTTTATAATCAGCCCGGTTTTACAGACTGACCGGAACCTTGTCGAGGTGGAAGCACCCTGGCCCTTCCTCCGATCACGCATCGCGTTGGACCGGCTTCAGCGAGAGATCTCCCCTCGAGCGTCGATGCTCTACACAGCACACACAATGGCACACGCCGAGTACTGCTGTAGACAACGCACAATTAGATGAATCTGTCATAAATTTCATGACATCCACACCATGGTAAGTGTAATGAGCAGTGGAAATCCCGTCGTAGCCCTACCGGCCGTAGACCGTCCAACGTCTAGGGTTCGAGGACCAAATTCCTTTGGCGCAACATACCTGAAGCACTTCATGGCTCAACTCGACCTGCTGACCGTCGCCGATGTGCATCGTCTTCAAAGGGTGGTGCAGAGATCCTACGTCGTGATCCTCCACCGCCTGCTCGTCGGCGGCATCGCTCCACTGAGCCCTGCCTCCACAGGCACGGCCATCACCGCGCCCTTCCTCCGACTCACCTCCGCTCTCGCCGCCGATTCCCCCGGCACCGCCTGCCGCAGCCACTGCCTCCGTGGCCATCTTACAGATCGGCTTGTGAGCCTTCCAATTGCCTCGCTGACACTCTTTCGAGCAGTACCACACCAGGGAGCAGCCACCACATTTCTTCAGCGTCTTTGCCCCAGCCCGTGGCCTCTTACCTCCTGGCCGCCCACAAGCGATGCAAAACGCCACCTCGCGTTCTGGCTGCAACGCCCGCTGCCGGAAAGCACCCAACGACTCCGGGCTCACACCCCGCGCCGCCGCCTGCTCCAGCAAATGCCGAACCGCCGAGGTGTGCGCTGCGTCCATGCCCCCGTCTCCACCCTCCGATTCCGAGAACTGGGATCGCGCGAGCACCACGATTTCTGGCTCCGGTTTCCCTTGCTCCCGGCCTCCAGCATCGCCCGCATAGAGGTAGTGGCACCGGACGCGCGCCAGCCTGCTCTCGTGGTACCAACCGAGGGCGTCTGCGCGCGTGCCGAGTGTGATATTCCTGAAGGTCAGGTGGGACATCCACGCGCATGCCACCTCCCTGCTGCGGTCATCGGTGTGAGCGGCGTGCAAGAAGCGCTCCATCTCTTCATACACCTGACAGGTGCAATGCCAGGCATGCCGCCCCCGCTTGCGCCAGTGACAACCTCGCTGCAATGCGCCGGTGCCCTTTGACCCGACGCTCCCCGGCGTATCCCTCCCTACAACATCCATGCAGCACACCTAAAGCACACCTCCCTGCCGTCTTTCGAACTTGTTTGCATAATGATCGGAGCTTGCGGCGTGGGCGGAAGCACCTGAGCGTCAGGCTTGGACTTGTGCGTGGCCCAGAGGACCGCCCGCTCGAAATGCGCCTCGTAGAAAGCTTGATCGCACACCAAGGCGGCATCCAACGCCTTCTCGGCATCCCGGTTATTGCCCATGCGCAGCAGTAGCTGGGCTCGGAGCTGGTGCAGCCTGCACCTACGCATGGTACCCCCGAGGGGGCCCACTCCTTCCACCTCTATCGAAGGGTCGCTCTCCACCCATCTGATCATGGACTCCACCATCCGGATGGCGGCGACATTGCGGCCGGCCCGGTCTTGCTCCGGCAGAAGCGTGAAGAAGCCGGAGAAAGCGAACATCATGTTCACCACCTCCCTTGCCAGGCTGTCCTCTGGACCCCGAGCGCCTCCACCAGACGCGGCCCCCGCACTTTCAGATGGCAAGCGAAACGGAGTGCAGGCCTTCAAGTCACGTGCACGAGCGATGCAGGCAGGATGCTCGAGGGCGCACACTCTCGTCCTCCCACTGGCAGCGTGCCACTCCACTCGATAGGGTTTCTACCCTCTGCAGCGCGATGCTGACACGCGCACACTGAACAGCATGAGGCCCGCCGACAAAAGCCAGCCTACCATCATCCCAGTGGATGTGAGAAGCATTCGAAAAATTTACAGCCGCACTCTAGAGAGAATCTATGAACAGGGCGGGACCGTGCCGAGATACCACCGACGCAAACACATCTCAAACCAAAGCATTGCAGTATGGATAGATGGATGTATGTACTAATCACTGCCTAACATGCGAGACTGCGCAACTTCACACAACTCTGCATGCTGATTCCCGGGTTCCGGAGTGAGCGATTGCTGCCGGCATGCCCCCCGGTGGCTTCACGGTCGATGAATGGATGGAACCTGTTGGTCGATGAATGCGAAGTAATGGTCTGACAATGGAAGATCAAAGCATACACCAGAAGCGGGCACTGAGGATCTCCCTGCGGAAAACACACACACACACACACAATACCCATGGGGTACCCAAGCAGTCATGCGCGAGATGGGGCGAATCGAAGAGGAGGAGCTTCTGACTCGCGCCTAAAAACCTGACAGCGCCCGTGTGGCGGCGGCACTCTCGCGCTGTCCGGTCCGGTATGCTGGGCACCGCGGGCCCGTCTCCGGGAGGGGAGGCTCCTCACCCGCCCCGCCCGTGCACATCTGCCTCAGGAGTCCGTAATCGAGCAACGGACAGTCTCTGGTCTCGGGTGGCTCACGTGCCATCCAGTAGCACACGGCGCGCTCGCACAACAGGAAGGCGGCGGCGACGTTGGAGGTGCCCTGGTCCAAGTCCCCGTGGCGGGCGCAGCGGACGCCACGTGTGAACAGGTGATGGGCTTCGAGGTAGTTGCGCGCCTGCGGGTCGGCGGTCTCCTCGAGCTGTGCGGGAGGGGCCATCTGTTCGATCACAGGCTGACGGTTGTTCAGCTTGCGTTCCCATAAGGGGGCGGTCACCCAGTGTTCCCCAGGGAAGGCCACCCCCGCCTGCGACGCCGCACGGCTGGCCGAGTCCGCTCGATTACCCCCGCTGTTGCTCCCGGACTTCTTTCTCGTCCCGCGAGGCATCGCGCCGGAGGGGGAGTCGGAGTCGGGTGTGTGAGAGGCCGACGGGGTCCACGTGGTTCGCGCCTCCTGTAGGGCCGCGCGCCACACCCAAACCAGCTCATGGTTCAAAAACACGAAGTGTCGAAAATGAGTGGTGAGACGACGAGCGGGGCGCTCCGGCTTGTGCGAGACGTGAACAGGCGTGGGTTCGTGCAGGACAAATAGCCAGCCTCTCCGGATGTTCCGAGCCACAGCGCTCGTTCGGTGCTCAAAAGGGTGCACGTGGAGTGCAAAGCAGTTTGTTGTGGGGGTTTCTTTCTTTCGCACTTTTCGATGGACTCTCCTTATCGGGCAACTGCGAATTCTACGCCATCAGGGTTATCGACAATAGGCAAACGCTCACACTTTTCGATATACCGACCGGGTACCCCTGAAATTTGGCGTGCCAAAGATATTGTCGTGGCAGTGGAGTTCTAGTGGCAAGTGAGAAGAGCGGATCTTGCGAGACGCCAAAGGTATCGCTTACGACGAGAACACGTCTGTGAACTCGTCCTGTGCAAAAACATATGTACACGGCTAATAGCCCCACAACCCGCAAGGGATGTCCTTTCTATTTTCTTATTTACAGACAGACAAACATATGCCGTTAGGTATGGAACCGTCGCAGATGGCGACTCTGTGCGCACTCGGATGACACTCCAGGTGTTTGGGCGTGCGCTTTGGTTTTCTACACAGAGTTCGAGTGGCTCCTGTCGCGCCGCGCGAATCTGGTCCTATATGCGAGAACATCAGAAGCATATAGCCCAGTCCGATGCGATGAGTGCACACGTATGACGTGGGATCCGATATCCTGCCAGACGCCGCGTGGGCAGAACCCCATTGCCACGCGCTCATTCGGTACTGACATACATAGAGTAGGCAGCTCCAGCTCCAGCTCCATCCTTGCTTCACGGTTGTTGCAAGAACTATGTTCAGGACGTGAATATCAGGTGTTGGGATCCCAACTTTAATCAAACGAATTTTCGGGCACTAAAGAGCGCTTTATCTGGGACGAGCTGCACAGCGTCATAGAAATACGGTTCGCCCGGAATAGGGAGGCAAAGGGCATTCGTTTACCCCTTCCGGATTGCGCTTCGGTTAATCTTCCTGATCCAATATTGCGAGCCTGTTACCGTTGCCGACTCGCGTTCGATGGGGCGCACTCACGAGCCTTCCTTTCAAGACGGAGACTCTGCACGACTGCGACCCGGACTGGTGAACTTACCACTCGACTGAAACTTCCAACTACTCTCTCGTCTCAACGTCTGAACTCCCGTCTCTCCTTTATACTGTGACACTCCTGAGACGAGGCTGGAGTGCGGTGGGTATCGGGCTCTTCGTCTATACAATGAAGTGAAGACTCAGGAGTCTGGCTGGATTCCTCTTTTTTTCTTTTCTTTTTCAATAAAATCCACTTCAGATTAGAGAACAGACAAATCGAAATGTCATGTCATGTCATGTCATGTCATGTCATGTCATGTCATGTCATGTCATGTCATGTCATGTCATGTCATGTTTTTTATGGCATTTCCAATTGCCGAAGTCGGAAGTGTCCCAAAATCAAAAATTGCAAATTCTCAGAAATATGGCACGGAACACGATCGGGAGCAGAAACGAGGATGCAGAGTCGATCTGCGACGTTCGAAATTTCATCTAACGGAGATCCTGCTTCCAGTTTTTCGTAGGGTGAGAGACTGCAAAAACACTTGAAGGCAAGCGGGCGAAAACCTAGAACGAAGAACCAAAAACCAGCAGCATGACTACGCACGGTTGCATACGCATAGAACATGTTTACAAAGCCACGGCTACTGTAGGTTCGTAAGCATGTTCGCAAAGCAAAGCACCTGGCCGCGACTACTTTTTTTTTTGAGCGCGGGATGGTTCCATGGGTGAAGAGCGCTTCGCGATCTTGTCCTTGGGACCTGCAGGACCATCAAATTGGCAACCGAACTCGATCGAAACAAAATAAACCGACCGGGGCCTTCCGTTTGGATATAGCTTATGAAACCTGAAATTTTACATATCAAGTTATTCATAAGTTACATATTCAACGCACAAGGCTTGCGGATGAGTATCACACACCATTGAATGTTAATGACGAACTTATGGTTATCCGCGAGTGTTAGGATTGCTCGGATCCGACAGTATTCGTACCATTGTGTGCACGCGTTTGCGACAGGCCCTTCAAAAGCCACAACAACGTCGGCCATTCTGCCCCGGCATCTACACACCAGCAGCCCATACCTAAAATGCACAGCCGTTGGACCACTATGCCATCTCAACAGGAAACGAAACTGGACGTCCAAAAAACGACAAGCCTGATATAATTAAACTAATCGTCATGCAGCCACATATGAAATGCGCATAGGGGAACTAATAGCTGTGCCGATTTCATACTATGCCGATCCTAGCGGAGTGTGATGCTGCTAGGATCACACATCTAGCAGCATGTGTTATTGCCTGCTAGACATATCGCACTCATGGACCACACATGAACGCAAGGAGATGGAAGCCGTTTATGCATTAGAGAAAGTGTTACAACCCGCACCTTGGTTTAAAACATACCGAGGCCGCGGGCTTAAACGGACGTCGTGCTTACGCTCTTTAATGTGTCGACCGCGGGTCACCTGCGCTGGCATTAACAAGAAAGGCACACACCATATAAACCCTAAATTTGTAAAATCGATTATAGGAATTCCCCTCGGGAGAAATATCGATCGCACAAAAGACAGAGAGCAGTACGCACGCATCGCTTGCGACGACAGGGTCGGGTTTAATCCCGAAGCGCGCCGGTGGCGAACGCACGCCCTGCCTCTTTAAAAATGACAGTGTTGCGACGGCCCAAAGAAAATAGTGGTTGAAGCTATGATGGCCAATGAATGAAATAGCAACCGGTCAAAGTTCAAACCAAGGAGTGGTATCGAAGTTATTTTCTGATATTGATACTATTTCGATATCTCACAAAAGTTATCAACCAATATTCGATATCAATTTTTTTATCGATAAATATTCGATATTTCAGACCTGAGTATCGATCAATATTTGATATTTACAATATCATTATCAATCAATTTCGATATGAAATGAATGCACATCAATCAATATTTGATATTCCAATTTTCTCCGATATATCGATATATCAATATATCAATACCTAGGGGACAACCACTGACAAGCATCGTCTATTCCATACATTTTGGCAATAATATATGAAAATGCACAAGGAATGCCCATAAGTCACGCGTGCCCTAGTCTTCTACATTCATGGCCGACATGATACAGTGTCGAATACTACCTTCTGACAGGTTCTTCCGAAGATCAGAGTGCATGAATGTAACCCTTGAGAACGCTCTCTCTACTCCAGCGGTGGATGCTGGAACTGCAAGAAACTGCCGGGCCATCTTGGCCAAATTCGGAAGCTTGCTAGCGTGAAGCTTCCACCAAGTCAGCACGCAAGTGTCTTGAGGTGCGTCAGGGTATGCAAAATACTGATTAAGTTCATCTATTGCCTCTTACCTACCGTCATCTACACCAGCGATATCTACATCCGCCTCGTCAGAGTCATCTGCAAGAAAAGAGGCAACAATTACTACTGCCTTGCCGTCCTCACCCTTATTCTTCTTGCACGGTGGTAATTCTATGTCACTTATGAGCTTTCTCCTTTGTCAGCTTTCCTGCAAGATCACATACGAATATGTGATATGTGATATGTTACAAGTGGCTGGTGCACAACGGTGGTCCACATCCACAACGCTAAGAGCAAAGAACAAATTAGTATGAGTTGACATATTTGTTCAAAGCGTGGCACACCTTTCATCCAGCTATTAGCACACTTGAAATTGAAGCTCTTGTATCGCGGGTCGAGGATGGTGGCCACACAGTAATCTTCCAACTTGCAATCCATTAATTCATAAAAATATCGATTGCTCAGCCCGTCATGCAAAGTTTCCACGGCTTCTTTCACGGCTTCGTGCTCGATCTCCACACGCTTCCGGTTGTGCTTCAGCCACGTGCTGCCATTGGACATGTGTGCAAGCTTCCCCACGATAGGCAACAACAAATTGACCGTGGGGTATTTTGTTCCCTGCAACAAGTCAGTCGCGGAGGAGAAGTAATTGAGCATGTACACGCTCTCCACCACGATATCCCAATCATCACCAAGTAACTGGCGATCCTTGTAGACTGAATCGTTAAGGGCTCCCAAGTATTAGAGGTCTCTTCAAAGCCCTTCCATTTTATTAGAAACTGTGAGACGCCATAATTGCTGCGCTCAGTGAGGACTGCCTCTACCTCGTACTCTGTGTCGTCACTGCTGGCTGCATCGAAATGATTCTGTGGGGTGCGTTTCACTGCTCCTTTCCCTTTGGGCACGAGTTCTTCCGTGGTTCTCTGGCCATGACGGGGGCGTTTTCCTCTGCCGCGAGGCATGCTCTCTGCGTCTACCTCCTACGCGCTCGCGTCACAGTCAACAATGGCAAGTGGTGCAAGTCTAGAGCTAGCGTGTCATGGAAATGTTTATGTTGATGTTAAAATTCTGGGAACGGACGATACACCCCAAGAGCCCAGACCCCACCAAGGCCACCACCAGGCACCAACCCGACGAATAGCAAGTCCGATTTCTTGCCCTCTATGATCGATAAATTAATCTTACTTAGGCATGCGAGGGAAGAGCTTATGAATCACTCGCCAATGTAAGAATGTATGCCCGCCTATCTGGCTTCAAAGATCGACTTTCCGAAAAAATGCTGATATTTATTGATCGATATATCGATATCGAATTTTATAATCGATATTCGAATACCATATCGCATATTGATCGATGTCGATATTTTTGGATTCGATATCAATCAATATTCAATATCTATCCACACGGTATCAATCAATATTTGATATGTTGCCTCTTGCGATCAATCAATATTCAATATTTCGATATGTAATAAAATGCATATCAATCAATATCGATATTTCGATATATTGATATATCGAAAATATTGAATATCGATACCACTCCTTGGTTCAAACGTGACGATTGATTAAATGGCTACCATCACATGCCAGTACCGTAAACGGGGGCATCGCTGCCAAGCCAAGCGCCGAAAGCCAATGTGCAGCAGCAAAGGTATTGTCCTGCAGAGCACACCAACGAAGTCAATGACGAGTTACGTAATATCTACGTATCATGCGTACGTAGTCCAATCTGCAATTTCCCGGCGTTTGCGTTTCAATGCAGAACCAAGAAATTTTCAGAAAAGAAAGCGTTAAAAACAAACGCTGAATAACAAAAGTGGGGCAAGACGTCAAACGGCAATTCCCACTTGCACAGAAAGCTGGGTATCACAGTTCGGAAACTTATTAGCTCAGTGCATTTCAATTTCAAAACAAGAGTCAGTCATCCGCAGTACAAACAAAAAATGCACCGGGCAAGCTGTTGCATCGCTGAGAAACGTTCTGGAGAGAGTGTCGAGAGGTCAGAATTTACAGTCTTTCGCGAAAAATGGGAAGCGGAGGACTGTTCAGCTCCTTCGCTTTCGCTGCTCGCCCTTTCATTTTCTCGATCGCCATTCTCGAATCTCGATTCGCATTATTCTGTCGATCTGCCGTTCTGCCCTCTATTTACGGTTTATAGCATGTGATCGGATGGTAGCCATACGATGGTATGGTATGGTGACTTGCGAGTGCGCCAGTCGAGTGCGGGTCGGGCGGGGCTCGAGGCGAGCGGACGCGGACGGAGGGCCGACAAAGATACGAGCGACTGTTGAATTGCCGTTCATGTCGTTCGGATGGCAATGATGATTGATGCTGCTTCGGTTTCCCAAGGAGACGGGACGAGTCGCAGACGTCATCGTCATACAATGGCGTTGGCGATCGGCAGCGGCAGCTGAGCAGCGGCAGCTGCATGATATGGGCATCGTGGAGGCCGGTGACACAGCACTCGGAACTTGGGATGTCAATGCCATGCCATTCCAAGATGCCATGTCATTTTTCGATGTACAAAAAGATCGCGAGCGTTGAAACTCTACTATATATATATTAGAGGGATGAACAATTTTTTTGGAATAGAAAAGTGACATTCCTGGAATAGAAAATAAAAATTTTATTAATTAATGCAGCCTGAAAATTTTATACCGTCCCTCGAAAAATTATTATAACAATGATGCCAAAGGGATATATGTATATCGGGAAATATTGGGGAAATTTTTCGTTTTTTTTATTCGTCCACGAAAAAGACGATATGTGGCAGTTCAATTTCATAGTTAAATTTTTTATGCAAATTTCTTGAAGCGGTGAACAAATTCCTAGATATAACATTTTTAAAAATTTGGTACCTTCGAGCAGACACTTTTTGCAATGCCTTGGGGGGCAAGGGGGGGGGGTCATACAGGTGCCCCGACTACCTTGGGGGGGGGCGAACATTGCTTTGGGAAATGTCATATGTTAAGTACACGACCCCCTCAGAATATAAATTTCTCTTTCGTGGATATAACTGGCGATAAGAGGCTGGAGATATCGAATGTCGAAAACTGTAGCTGATGTGGCGCAATGCAGTTCCCATCTTCGATGCAGTACGTGAGACATTAGTCGGAGAGAATTCGGGAATATAAAGATATTCATCTCAACCGTTCGCTGAAAACGTGTAAATTTCTCTACTTAATCGTGCGCACCCGCGAAAAAGGTTGAAGTGGTTTACGCCACATTTCTTGGGTGGCATATGACTGCTTTCTCGGGACTTGCGTTTATATATTTTGTTGAGAGAATCTTCAAAGGGAGACGACAGACGCATACGTGATACTCGTACAGTACAAACGCTTCCAATTTCCCCACTGACGAAACACTTTCCCCATTGTCGTATTCCGGGTACAGATGCTATTTATTAAATATGCACTTTCGACTTACCGCGGAACGCTCTCTCTCTCGCAGCGAGACCCTGTCCTGCCAATTGAAGATCTTTAAGATTGTGTGCACATCTAAGTAACTTATTTGTATCTAATATTATCACATATTCCTACTGAGTCAGTGGGTATCCGCATCGTGCGCAATGATAACCCCGTTCGCTACTTTTGGAAGTTGCGAAAATCGTAAATTCACGCTCACTATACCCACATGAACGCGCCAGCCCTTAGCGAGATTTGTAGTGGGCTTTTCAGTGTATACGAATTACCGATAAAAGATAACGCATATTAGATAATATTTTGCTAGTCGCTTCCCTCATCCGCTGCGCACGCACGCTTGCAGGCGAGCGCGCGGATGAGGGAGGAAACCCTAGCGAAAATGTGGACGCGGTTGACATCCGCGTTTTCGCTAGAGCTGACAGCGCGCTGTCAGATGCTCAAAATATGTTCCTTATGCATATATGATATGCGTGGAACAAAGGATGCCGATTCAGTTTTTGGGTTTCGTGACGGCGTGGCGCGAGTTTTGGGGGTTGGCGCCAGCGCGCTGAAACGCTGGCGTGGCGCGAGATTTTTTGCGCTCGCGCCGCGCGCCGGCGTGGCGTCAAAATTTTAACCTCGCGCCGTCGCGCTGGCGCGGGAAAAAATGACTTTTTGGCGCCACACGTCCGATCCCGCTTCAAAATCGCGCGCTCGATTCGCTACTTGTGCGCGGTTAAATCGTGGCTGATTTGGGGCTGCATTCGTTTGAAATGTCGATTTTTACGAACAAATTAATAACCCTATGATTTGGCGACACGTGAAAAATTAATTTCAGTTTCAAGTCCAAAATGATCGGAATGCTGCGTTCGATATGTCAAAATGTTCCCATATATCACCTCATACAGTGCGCGCATTTGCAGCCCCATCGACTGAGCATGTCGATTTTTACGAGCAAATTAATAACCCGTATGATTTGGTGACACGTGAAAAATTAATTTCAGTTTCAAGTCCAAAATGATCGGAATGCTGCGTTCGATATGTCAAAATGTTCCCATATATCACCTCATATAGTACGCGCATTTTCAGCCCCGTCGACCGAGCATGTCGATTTTCACGAACAAATTAATAACCCTATGATTTGGCGACACGTGAAAAATTAATTTCAGTTTCAAGTCCAAAATGATCGGAATGCTGCGTTCGATATGTTTCGATATGTACGATCGGAGAGCTTTGCCATGCAGCTCATCAAACGCGACGACCTCAGCACGACCCAGCTTGACACGGCCAACGAAGATGTCAACCTGCGATGCGTATTCAACTCAGTGTGTGAAAACAGGGCACAACAAGTATCCATAAGAAGGGAGTGCGCGGTCGTGATTTTCCGCAGGTGCACTGACGACCTTACACCAGCGCACCTGATCGCCCATTTTGAACGTTTCTCCCCCGGGAAAAAAAGTGGAAAGGCCTTTCTGCAGAGATTTGCTGGCCGGTGTGTCAGCCATGTTTGCACCTTGAGAGGCCGAGAGCGAGGCAGGTGGCAGCTCGCTGTGAAGGTCGGTTGATGGAGGAATAAAAATGTCTTTTTTGATAGACAGCGCTTATAAGCACTTTTCGAAAAGCAACATCTGACCAGAGACGAAGCTGGATACGTATCAAGGACAGTGCATATATATTACATTCAAACACGGAAATATGCATGTTTTCAAATAAAAATACACTTGTCTACTGCTCTGCTGTCCAGCGGGGTGTCCGGCCGCCGAAGTATGAGAATCCATGTAATAGAGCTGCGAAATTCGCTTGCGACAAATGCCTTTGAGCTGCGCACGTCAGTTTGAGTGTTTGACATTGAGAATCCATCGCATGGTCTTCCGCCAGATTGCAGCGTGGCGCGACATCGTAGCGTATCGTGCCAGGCGCCAGCGTGGCGCGGGTTCTGAGAGGTGGCGCCAGCGCGCCGAAACGCTGGCGCGGCGCTGAATTTTTTACCCCGCGCCAAAGCGCTGGCGCGGCGTCAAACCCCCATGGCGCGGGTGGCGCGTCCAAACGCCGTCGCGCCGTCGCGTCCAATCGGCATTCTTGGCGTGGAAGGTTTGTGATATGCAAGATGCGTTTATGCGATGCGTATGTCGAGCGGTTGGCTCGATGCGTGCCCAATGACCCCCTTCCATGCGCGGCGTCCCAGACCCCAGGTTGTGCACGGATCTCGCGCGCGCAAAAAATATGTTGTTCCTAACGCACCTCTTAATCATTATGCTAAGTTTTGGTGCTGCGTATTTATTTCTCAGACCTGTATCTCACGCAGCTGGACTTTGACTTACGGGCCCCCGTAAGTCACTATCCAGCTGCGTGAGATACAGGTCTGAGCGGGTACGAGCCAGCGTTGTGTTTTGATATCTTTTTCGGCCGCACATGGACGAGGTCGGACACGTCATGACTTTCGGAGATCGAAGTGACAATATAATTATTGTGTCGACTGATGGCATCTTTGAAGAAACTTTTATATTTTCAGAAGGAGGTGGGGGAAATTTTGGGAAATATCATTCTTGAAAGGCGGAAGAATTTTTGAGGCAGATCTGTAAATTAAAATTCAGAATTCAAAATTCTATTCCAGGAATGTCACTTTTCTATTCCAAAATAATAATATTTCGATATTAGAGTTGTGACGGACGGACACGTTCGGGGAAGCTGAGGAGCCCCCCGTTTCGTCGGATCGTGCAAAATGCCATGACAATTTCTCGCACCCTCATCCGTGCTACAGCATATATTTATATATAGATATGGAATTTCACGGAACATACTCAAAATTTCCCCCAATTGTAGAGTTTCGAATCGTTTATAACGCCGAAAAAACCGTATATGAAACAAGATTTTCCTCTTCAAGATATTCATTCTAAGGCGACATAGGGTATTTTAGGGGGTCCACGAATCGGAACCACCACTGTTAAGCACCACTCTTAACACGCCTTTTCACGATGTTTCCTCTGAAAGTCTGTGCTGGATGTGACACAATGGCCACCACCTGTCACCTGTCACCTCCTTTGGTAGTCTGGGTGACCGTCACCCGTAGGTACGAAAACCCGGCTACGGTATTTATGTAGTCTCACTTTTATATCAACACACATTACCATTCTGACTCTGAAACCCCTATTCTAGGGTTTAACTGTTCATATAGATATATCACTAGCCTCTGTTATATATATAGCAGTCTGGTTTTTCTTTCTTCCCACGATGGATGCATGTATTTGATATTGCCACGACGGCCGCGATATGTTATGAAACGTAAATACATAGGGTATCCACGTGTTTGTAATCTCAAGAGGAAATTATATATGTACATATAAATGCGAAAATATAAATATATCACATCACAACTTTGCGTTTTCTGGAATTTATATGCTCTTAAAAACCACTATTTTGGGTGATTAACACTGGCTTAACACTGTCGGTTCCGATCCACGGACAGTTCCGATCGACGGCCCGCGTCTACCTCTTGGCACAGGCACGTACGGTACCGGGGGGTGGGGGGTTGGACAGGTAAGGTAGACGGTAGTACTCAGGTATTTTTTCAGGTTCTTATGACACATTGTTAACAATATGTCATGTAATTTTTTAAAAAATTTCAACGTCTTGACAATTTTCACTCCGAGAAATGTGTTAAATTTCCTAGTTTGTACGGATACCATTAACACACACTCGGGAACATGACATACACATCGGATGTGCCGATCATCGATCCAGTTTGTCATCGTTAACATTGTGTCGTGATGTACCTGAGAAGTACCCGAGTTTCACAGGTAGGACCTGGCAAAATCCTAACCGTCATGTAAAGTATGAGGCACTTCATGGAGACAGAGATTTTGTCGCGATTTTAAACATTGTGCCTGAGCTGCGTGGGGTCGCGGGTTGGTGGCGCGTGTGGGTTTGGTGTCAGTGATTCTCCTCCTGCTCCTCCGATCCCTGGTCTTCAATATTCTCTTCTTCTTCTTCTTCTTCTTCTTCTTCTTCTTCGTTATCCTCTTGTTCCGCGCCACGCTCTTCCTCAACTGCGCGACAAGGTAGTGCGTGAAAATATAGAAGTGAGGATGAGATGAACATGAAAGTGAGGGAATGTACCTGGCCAGGGTGGCCTTGCAGGGCGGGCATACATGCTCCTTGGCGGTCGCACGTTGGGGTCGCTTGACCTGGTGCGGCTTCGCATTGATGGCATGCCACTTTGAGGCAAGGCGACATGTGTGGTTGCTACTGGCGTGAAGTCTTCTGGTTCAGCTCCTGTCGCTCCTGTTAAAAGTCTTTTCTTGCGAGACATGACGACTGGTTAATTCATGCGACCGGTGAACGTGAATTTAGAAGAATGAGTCGACAGTGGAGTTAAAGCTTGTCCACGGTATGTCTACGGATTATTGCGTATTAGTATTTGCCTACGGGCAGATGACCATTAAAAACATTTTGCCTACGCGCAGACTACCATTAAAATCATTTGCCTACGCGCATACTGCATTAAAATCATTTGCCTACGCGCATGCTACATGAAAATCATTTGCCTACGCGCATATGTACCTTAATATATCTTGCAATTATGCCATACTACTTTATATGGCATTTGCCTACGCGCACTGCACATTTGACCCTTCATGTTTTTATACCCATTTCCAAATGCAGTTTGAACTTGGAAAATTGGCACATATGCCTTGGCGTGCGTGGAAATGGTGATTCAGGTGCACACAAAAATATCGAAAATGAAAATATCGTGAAAACGGTGATTCTCGTGTTTTTTTTTGTCACTGATACGACAAACCCACCCCACTATTGCGACCAAAGGGAAAAAGGAGACGGTAAAAACTTCCCTTTTCATGGCGACAAATTGTCTTTATTAGAGACATTCTGTTCCATGGCAAATTTCCCCCAGTGGCAACAAAAGCACCCGGTGGGCGTCAAATTTCCCACGTTACAATTAAAGGCTGCAAGATAGGTGCCATGTCCCTACAAAGATTAAATTGCCACTAACATATATCTCCTTACAGGAATTGGGGCGTTGACAAGAATTGATGTCTAGGCAAACTTGACGACGTCCTGCATTACGAAAGCACTGTGCCAAACTATATTTTCAAATTAAGAAATAGTACTTGATTAAGAAATAGTACTTTGTTCCTTAAAAATACGACAATATACATGTGCCATCAACCACATAGGTTGGATATACAGGCCCTGATCAATATGGCATGCCAATCAAAACAGCATCACGCCCACATTAAGGATATGGAAGGTGGGAGCTGCATCAATCGTGCATACTCGAAATGCAAGTAACAAACCTGTCAAGGAAAGTTGCTTGCAAGTCGGGAGTCCCCCGAGGACATGTTATGATCTGGGGATGCTGTCAAAAGGCCAACCTGTGTACGTCCTGCCACCTTTCCCTTGTTTTCATTCTGCATATGTCCTGCAAGCTGTTCCTTGTTTTCAAGGGAAAGTTAAAGCTCGAGATGGCTCTGCTGTATTCAGTTGAGGACTGCTACTTGGTGTAGACTTAAACCTTCACTACAGATGCCTTCACAATACCTTCTCTCAAGGCAGCTGCAGAAAAACCAGTGGTTGTGAAACTCTGCCTCTGAAAATTGTGGGGGATAGATGGTTTACATTCATCTACCCCCAGATCGGAAATCCAGCTTTGAGCGGTTTGAACCACCATCGTATGACCCTCCTCCAGCAGAGGCATGCATGGATCCACGGCCAGACTCCTTCGTGCTTTTGCCTGAGTTCGAGCCAAAAAAGGCACTCTTAGTGACCGTTTAGGTGACAAATCCATTCCAACACGCCGCAGATCCACCTCTGACAGATTTGTGGGAAGCTGAAGAGACAAAACAGCCAATGATGTAAGTCGACTTGCTCCTCAGGTGAGGCAAACAGAGGTATAAGCATGACGGGCAGGACTCACGTTTGCCATCCATATCTGTGAGGAACTGCTCGAGACCGAAGGGGTCCGCCTCCTCTGCATCCTTCTCAAACTCCACAGGTTTGTCACGGGGCCCACCACTCTTCCCAGCCCCAGCAAACCCGCGGTCTGGCTGGAAGCGGTCCTGTGCAGCCCCAAGCCGAGCAGCACAAAGCAAAGTCAACTCCGGGCTGAGCTCCGGTCATCCTCTCGAGAACTTTCTCTCAACATGAAATCACAAGCAGCCCAGCCGGCAGTCTAGCTGAAAACATAAGCGAAATTCCGTTGGAACCCCGCCTAAGGCATACAAGAGAAGTGAGAAAATATACCGTCTTGACTTCCTTCTCGCCTTCGCCGGAGCCTCCATATGTTTCTTCGTCGTTTGCCCCGCTGGACTTGTACAGGCCACTTCCTTTGTCTGCGAAGAGCGCCTGTGCTCCGCCGTGCATCGCCGGAAGGTGTCAAAACTATCTCTTTATCCACCCGGACGTGCGACCAGGTGCACACCCTGAACTAGAGCTAGGCCTTCCCCCGAGTGGATGACAGAAGCGTGGGTGAGAAAAACCTTTGAGAGCACAGAAGTGCCCCCCACAAAAAAGTGGTATGGATGTCACCATTTCCTCTCTCCTTGCAAACGCAGACTAAGACTAGTCTTGCCGCGTTTCCCAAGAAAGGGTGCCCGCCAGAGAGATACCACAGGGACCGCCGCATCAACAGTTACACATACTCCAGGAAGCTGTGAGTGAACCAAAACTACAGTAAGTTCTGTTCTTTTAAGTTGGACGCAGGGGTGGGTATCCCGGGAAGCGAACAACTTGCTCTGGGAGCCTCGATTCCTCTACAGTAATGCAAGCCTGATATGAGACGAAACAAAGCGCACTTGAGGACATAGGGGTGCTTAATCATAAGCACCAGGGCACCTTCTCCCTCGAGGATGTCTTGAAGCTAGAGGCCTATTCGGATAAAGCTATTGATGCAAGGCGAAAGCTGTAGTTCGGAGCAGCCAGAGGTACACCACATGTGGTGCGGAGGGATAGATACGTGGGTGTATACGGATAGATTCTTGGCGATACCACGAGCAACGCCTATGTAAAAGCCAAACGCTGTGGGGCGAACGTTCGAGAGTGATATCAAACTCTGCAAGGAATTCTCTAAACGTTGCGACACAAGGCTTAGCTAACGGCACCAAACAGTATTAAAAGTCCAAGAGTTTCCTCCAGCTCCCCTCGAGACGGATAAACATATCAGTCAATACGGTCTCAGGGTAAGCAGCTCACCTTATCATACACAGTATACTGATCGTCGCCACCGAAACCCGAGGCCACACCCTCTTCCTGATTGAATAGACGCTGATCGTACATTGTTTCTCCTCTTGCTCCCCCAGTAACGTTTGCCTGAGGCAAAACCGAGTTCCTCACACTTAAACTCGGAACCACGACGAGCATATACCAAAAGTGTACCTACAACAGGCACTCCTCTAAGCGCCCCGGCCAGTTGTCATACATTCAATGACAACTGAGGTTTTCAGTTGTCATACATTCAATGAGCGAGGTACAAGAGCCAATTCATTTAGCGAGGTTGAACGTCTCTGCGGCTTAGGTAGACGGAGCATGCGGCTTGAGAGGTAGAAGACAAAAGGTTGTCCTCTTACAGTCAGACTTGTCCTCTAACTCCAGAGGGTTAAAAGCCCCAGAGAGACCGGGCGGACCGGGTGACTACCTGTCCAAGAGCGATCTGTTCACCAATGTCACGGTCACGGTCACGTGAAAGCTTGCTCTTTTTTGCGTTGCCCCCGCGTTCTTCAATACGGCGCTCCCTTTCCCGCTCGCGGCGACGCTCCTCGCGCAGCTCGTCACGTCTACGCCTGCTCGACAGGATCGACGCAATCACTCTTAGCGATCATTTTCATGTAATTGTGTCTATCTAACGGGAGCAGAGCTGGTTCAAAAGGGTGTGTCTGTGACAAAAGCCAATAGATCCTCGAGGTAAACATCAGGTGTTTCCTGGTAGAAACACAGGCAAAACTGCAGCTCCACAAGTTTTCAGCATATCCAGGCTGTGTGGTGGTATGGATTTTTAAAAAAGCTTCAGTTGAAAGAACTTACGACGCTTCTCGGTCCTCACGATCTTCGGCAATTTCTCGGTCGCCGCCACTAGCAACCGGAACTCTCGCCTCCACACTCCGCTCGGCTGCCCCACCCGCTCTGCGAATGCAAACAGGCTTCAATAGTTGCACGATATACTTCAAACAGAACTCGGTGGGACGCTAACTCAACACCTGCTTCCGTACCCCGTGAAGCCTCCTTACCACACCTTTCTTCTTGAAACTAACGCACCTTTCCATGCGTGCACGCTGGGCAAGAGCACGCAGCTCATCCTCCTGCTTCTCTTTGTCCTTCTGCAGGAGTTCCTTTTGAATGTCAGCACGCATCTTCACGGCTGCACGGGCCTTCTCCTCAGCGACATACAGTGCCTCAGACAACTTTGCGAAGTTGTCATTGATCTGAGTCTCCTGAAGACCACGACCGTCGGCAGCAAGACGCTTGTCCAAAGGAATAGTGTAACCCTTGTTGTTTTTCCTGCTCAAGCACGTGAAGCCTCACCATATGAAAAGTCATGGCACGATCGTGAAAGGATTCTATGGAAGATTCAACGAGTAAGCAGTGAGCACGAAAACAAATCCCTCAGTTTGCCACCATACTGCTCTCCTTCTGTACAACAGCCGGGTTTCTCAACAGAATACAAGCATATTTCACTGCAGCGAGAAAGATAACTTCGTTGAGAGTCGCACCAGTTGGAAATACAAGGAGGTATCTTCCAGTCTGCCTGGTCTTTTGAACTGACAGCACGAGGTGGAGAGTGCAACACCGGCACTGGAGGAGAGCCAGGACCGCGGGGAACCTGCAAAAAAACAACAAGGATATCTATGCTCAAGGAGTTAAGGTCTCCCCAGCAATTATGAAACAGCGCACCAACACTGATATTACAAGGTATGCCATGAATACGACACAGGCACATACTAACCGAGCTAACCAAACTATTGGGGTTGTGGAGAGGGAGCTTTCGAAAAACCCACACCTTCTTGTGCCGGAAACGTGGAGGCTCCAAGGGATCAGTGGGCATAGAGGACATCCGAATCACACGGTGTTTAGCGCCAGAGTTGAAAGCGTCTCCCTGCTGATTGGGTGTATACTTGATGTACGTTGGGGCGCCAGGCACCGGCGCGAGTGTCTTCGGCTGAGCAGCTTGAAGTTTGAAGTCAACGATCTGAGTGAAAATGTCCCCGTCCAACTCAAGTCGTATCGCAGGACAAGGCGAGACTGTGATAGGAACACTGCCAAGCCTGCTGACGACGGAGGGAAAAGGACACCAGATTGGGAAACAAAAAGTAGAGAGGAACCCCTGCGTAAATTGGCTAAAACGCACCCCGGTGATCGCCTCCATTGTTCTCCTCTTGGTTTCTTCAACTTCCTCTTCATCAGGTCTTACCAGTGACTGCGCGTAGTATTCAACAAACCATTCGCTTACGATCTAGGACTCATTTTCCTGTTGATTCTGGATCTGCATCGAGGCGTCTGGTCTGAAGCGCGGCGGAGAAAAATAATTTTTGAAGTCGAACTGAAGTAGCATATGCGGGAAGGGTGAGCCGTGATCCCGGAAGAACTAATTGGAATGCGTTTCCTTACGAGGAAAGAAAGACAAGGGATGAATGCAAGAGGAGCTTATTGCACCACGAACAGGATAACTTGACCCAACTGAAAACTTTGACGAGCGATTGTTAGCGTGTGGAGCTGTCCGCACAACTTCCTACTTTGCTCTAAACAAGGATATCAAAGTCCAGAAGCGAAACCCACAAATTCCTAAATACAATAAGGAATCTTCGCCAACTACGCGCAAGTCGCCAGCCTGTGGTCCGAAAACTAGACGGCCTCGCTACAAATAACGAAACTACTCGGACTGGAATATCGAGTACATAATCTGGAGCTAGGCTTGCGGACGTGCAGCTGAATTTCACAAGGCTCAATAGTGGCCGGTAGTATCACAAAGTGCACACGCATACCTCTTCTGTCTGCAAGTGCATCTTGGGCAGAAGCTCTTCATGACCTGTATGCACAATTTTGTTGCTCCGGCCTCCCTGCTTCATGATCGCATCGTAGTTAACTTCGCCCTTTTCATTTACGGATACGGGCACCACGGCAGTGCTGTTATTGCCGGCACTTTTGTCGTCACCTTTCCCCATGCCTAAAGGGTATTGTGCGACGTGGATTTCTGGAAAGGCACCACCATCTGCAAAATCATCGGGCCTCCTAGGTGTAAAACCATGTCGTTTACCATAAGGTGGAACAGTTTTGCCTTTAGGAACTATCGCTGCAACAACAGGAGCGATGTCGTCCGCCGTGAACTCCTCAGGTTGTCGGTTAACTGGGGTTGGCAAGGTTCTCAGCATAGCTGTCGCCATGGTTGGAGAAGCTGCAGTCAAAAGATTTGACAAGTGGCGAAGACGAAAATTTTCTTAATCCTCTTTACGATTCTTTTAGGGCTACAGTACAGACTTGTGAATGTCTTCACTAGAGTGTTCACACTCTGAAGTCAAGTCCTGTTCTGAAACTCCCGTCAAGTTACTCTTCACGTTGTCTTGTGCTTATCGTTTGTCGGTGTCGTTCACTTCAGCATGAGCTTGAGGATCACAGCCTTTATGAAGCCTTATGAATAATGCATCTGATCTCTATAATTATAAAAAAGCCGTATGAAGCCTACAAGCCTTTCGTCGTACACTCACACCGAAGGTGCTTCACGGTGCTTCTGTTCGCACTGAAGGTGCATATTGCATATATTCCTCCTCTTCCTCGTCGGCGTCATCGTCATCGGTGATCCGATCGCGATCCCCTCTTCCCTTTTTCTGCCACTCTCCGACTCTCGACTGCGACTCTGACCGGTGCGGTGTCCGGTGGTTTACTCTGGCTGAGACCAGAGTTTACGAGCTGTGGCCGCTGTACTAACTCCGCGACTAAACTCCGCGACTAAATAGCAAATAATATAATTGGGGACCCGACTAATAATTCCGCAATAGACTTGTATGAAAATCGAATATGATCGCCCTCGTCTGTTGAATATAATCCATCTGTAGAAGGAGAATTCATCCCCTATCAATATATTAAACACGCGAAAGCGCGAGAGTCCCGACTCCTGAAAAAGCAATTCCCCTTGCCTGCTATTAGATTTTAAGGATTTCAACTTTCGTGCCCAACCTGGCACGCTGTTCTCACGAAGCTCACCTCATCAGGTAGTCGGGGTTTGCGGCAATTTGCTTCCTCAAAGGCGAATCTATCACAAGCGACCTGTGCATACAAGGAAGGCACATGCCACGCGTAGTCAGCATCTTCACCGGACTGCGCACGTCTCCAGAACGAAGTTGTCAAGAGAAACGGTTACCGCGCTCTCCACGCTGCGTGTGATCCAGGCCGCCTTCCTTGCTCTTTCGACGGCACTCTGTGGGTTTGGAGCACCCCTCCGCAGCCCGTCTTGTCGAGAGCTAAAGGACAATTAAGCGTCAGCGACCTGTGACCGTATAGCAAGGTTGTCTATCAACGCGTTCTAACCGTAGAGACACTCGCAGTTTTGATCTTGCTGATACGCTGTTGCAGTGGCCCGCCCTCGCTTTGCAATTTGCACGAGTGAGTGGACAAGTTGTGTTGAGCACATGCGTTGCTGAATGGAAGTGGGCATGACTGCACCAGGCGAAAGCACAGAGCCGCCTATCAACGGAAACTTTATTGCAAATCCTCCTGGACTCGCGGCAGCCGCAAGCTGTGGTTGCAATCTGGCCGTCGCACAGTCGCTTGCAACCGAAACATCGCTCTGAGTGCATATCGAGACAAATCAGTTGTCAAACAGCAGTATATAACGACGAAGAATGATCACAGACGGATGGTGAGCAGTCCCTGACGGTCACTAGCAGCACCGTCAGTTTTGAAATACAGATGCCTGGTATTATTCAGAGATGGGACCTGGTGTGTGTGATGGGGCATGCTATATATATACAATATATATATAGAACTACATCGAGCAGCGCGGTTTAATGTGGTCAAGAGCCTGGATTTGTGTCCACGCTTTTTTGCTCACTCTCTAGGTTGCATATTGATGGCTCTGCGTTTCATAAAGGTACAACTTTTATCATGGTTACGCGCAAGTCCGAGAGCGGCTGCATCTGCTCGCTGACCTGTTTCCAGAGCTCTGCCACGTGGAGGAACTGCATAACGCAACGCACGAGGTACTCCAATCTGATCGGCCAGCTGCCCAGCGGTGGGCATCCACTGTTCCCAGTGCGAGTGTTCGGGCGGCGAATCGTGTGGGCACCAAGGCTTATAATCTCAGTGAGAGAAGGGGATCTTGGGATTCGTAAAGCTTGAGCAGTCTCAAGGGACTCTTGCGACTTGCGTGGTGCGTAGCGCCGCTCTCAAGGGACTCTTGCGGCATGCACAGGGTCGCAACATTCTGCTACTTCGTGCGCGCAACCCTGCTTCCACTGCGCATCGCAACGGTACAGCTCCTCAGGTACGGCTTTCTACCAGCTTCTTAACTTTGTAGATCGTTTTGGTGGTTGAACTCAGAAGTTGGGGAGACGACAGATTATGCTTATGGGGGGGATTCATGCACGCGAGTGGGCCTCGTTCATGAGTGCTATGTACAGCGTCGAGCAGTTGTTGCGAAGGTGTGCCATCCCTGCCCAGACTTCCCCCGAAAGTGCACTTGCAGAGCTGAAGTGGATGCAAAAGTATGAACTCGAGGATCAATCTATGCAAAACCCCTGGTAACAAGGCTATTTCAGTGACATTTCTTTCGAGCTGTGATATTTCAGCCAGGATCGTTCACCGCCATGGAGTTGTGTTGTTTCAGCTATGGTTCCTCCAACCTCGAGACTGCCATGTTGGACAGTGTGGAGGTGGTTGCCATTCCGGTCGCGAACCCTGACGGCTTAGAATTCACCTGGGCCCCAAGTACCCACCTGTCTTCCACTGCCTTTCCGCTCCCCGGTGCACAGTCAGACGGTGCCGGCCTCGAGGCGTGCGTATGGCAGTCTACCTTGCAGCAGGTCGTGACTGGTTGATTCCAACGCAGTGAGAATGAGTGGTCAGGCAGGGAAGACAAGGCAAGACAGCAGACAGAAAAATGACTGTGAAGCACTTTCATTGAATATATTGCCCTCTGCCAGCTATGCTAATGTCCAGTCCATCGCTCGCTACAGCTAGCATCAAGGTCAGAGGTCTCCAAATTTCCGAGTCAAGTTTTTCTCCCACTCTCGCCCCCGAAAATCTGTGTGGCTCTGCTGTGTGACTAATGAAGCTTCCAGGAAGCTGCAAGGGAGGTTCTGCGGTTCTGGGCCTTGGACTCGGCCATGACTTCAAGCTTAGGGTCAGGAGCTCGGAACCTTCCCGTAACCTAACTGTGGGCCATCCGTAGCCCCTCCGCGGATGGAGACTACCAACGAAGTCTGAATTGTCCTCACCTCACTCCTGGGCCATGAAGCAGTGGGCCAGTGGCGCCGGCCATGAAGCAGTGGGCCAGTGGTGCCGGCCATGAAGCAGTGGGCCAGTGGTGCCGAAGACAGAGGCAGTGGGCCAGTGGTGCCGCTATGAAGCAGTGGGCCAGTGGTGCCGGCCATGAAGAAGGGGCCAGTGGTGCCGCCATGAAGCAGTGGGCCAGTGGTGCCGGCCGAGAGGCAGGGCCAGTGGTGCCGTCTCCATGAGGCAGTGGGCCAGTGGTGCCGGGCCATGAGGCAGTGGGCCAGTGGTGCCGGCAGGAGGAAGCAGTGGGCCAGTGGTGCCGGGCTGATGAGGCAGCGGGCCAGTGGTGCCGCTATGAGGCAGTGGGCCAGTGGTGCCGGCTATGAGGCAGGGTCAGTGGTGCCGCTGAGGAAGCAGAGGGCCAGTGGTGCCGTCCATGTGGCAGTGGGCCAGTGGTGCCGGCCATGAAGCAGTGGGGCCAGTGGTGCCGCTATGAAGAAAATAGTGGTGCCGCCATGCAGTGGGCCAGCAGCGCTTATGAGGCAGTGGGCCAGTGGTGCCGGCCATGAAGCAGTGGGCCAGTGGTGCCGGCCATGAGGCAGTGGGCCAGTGGTGCCGGCCATGAGGCAGTGGGCCAGTGGTGCCGGCCATGAAGCAGTGGGCCAGTGGCGCCGGCCATGAGGCAGTGGGCCAGTGGTGCCGGCCATGAGGCAGTGGGCCAGTGGTGCCGGCCATGAGGCAGTGGGCCAGTGGTGCCGCTATGAGGCAGTGGGCCAGTGGTGCGTCCATGAGCAGTGGGCCAGTGGTGCCGCTCCATGAGGCAGTGGGCCAGTGGTGCCGTCCATGAGGCAGGCCAGTGGTGCCGCCATGAGGCAGTGGGCCAGTGGTGCCGCCATAGGCAGTGGGCCAGTGGTGCCGGCTATGAGGCAGTGGCCAGTGGTGCCGCCATGAGGCAGTGGGTCGTGGTGCCGGGCCACAGCAGGGCCAGTGGTGCCGTCCATGAGGCAGTGGGCCAGTGGTGCCGCCATGAAGCAGTGGGCCAGTGCGGTGCCGGCCATGAGGCAGTGGGCCAGTGGTGCCGGCCATGAAGCAGTGGGCCAGTGGTGCCGCTTTCATGAAGCAGTGGGCCAGTGGTGCCGGCCATGAGGCAGTGGGCCAGTGGTGCCGCTATGAGGCATGGGTCAGTGGTGCCGGCTATGAGGCAGTGGGTCAGTGGTGCCGCCATGAGGCAGTGGGCCAGTGGTGCCGGCCATGAAGCAGTGTGGGTCAGTGGTGCCGGCTATGAGGCAGTGGGCCAGTGGTGCCGGCCATGAGGCAGGGCTGCGTGGTGCCGGCCATGAAGCAGTGGGCCAGTGGTGCCGCCATGAAGCAGTGGGCCAGTGGTGCCGGCCATGAGGCAGTGCGCCAATGGTGCCGGCCATGTGGCAATGGGTCAGTGGTGCCGGCCATGAGGCAGTTGGCCAGTGGTGCCGGCCATGAGGCAGTGGGCCAGTGGTGCCGGCCATGAAGCAGTGGCAAGTGGTGCCGGCCATGTGGCAGTGGGCCAGTGGTGCCGTCCATGTGGAAGGCCCTGATGTCCGCCGGAGGAAGGCCCTGGTGTCCGCCGGAGGAAGGCCCTGGTGGCCGCCGGAGGAAGGCCCTGGTGGTGGCCGCCGGAGGAAGGGCCTGGTGTCCGCCGGAGGAAGGCCCTGGTGTCCGCCAGAGGTCCTGCGAGGTGCCTTGGGCCATGACCAAGGGGAGAACCAGCCTCGGGGCTCGGGCCACAGAACATCGCGCAGCACTTGCGGTCACTGTGGGCGAGGATCAAGGCCTCCCCCACCCGTATGTGGAACGCCGTGGTGGCCGCAGTGAGAGCTGGAGCGAGTGATTGCTGAACACAACTGGGGTTAACTCGGCCGGGCGCGCCTGGCAAGCCGCGTGAAGGTGCTGACGAAGACGGCGTGGGGCAACAGCTTCGGGCTTCTTAGCTGGCCATCAAGTCAATTATGAACACGTTACGATGTCTTGACTTGGGGCTGACGTGTGAGCAGACGGCGGAATATGCACAGCTCCGTTGGAGGAGGAAGGCGTGTGCAATCGGATGTGGCGGAAAAATCGTGCTCCGGCACCCCATGGGAAGGGAGCGGACTGCATGGGAGTCGACCTGAATCGCAACTGGAACGTAGACTGGGGTGCGAAGGGGACTCGCCAGACAACAAGCCAAGACCCTTGCGACGGCAACTACGAGGGGCCTGCTGCGAACTCAGAGCCTGAGGTTCAAGCCATAGCGGAGCTTGCGCAGCGCCTGCCTCGGCTGCAGGCCGTGCTTGATCTCCACTCCTTCGGGCAGGCAAGGCCTCTGCTAGCTCTTGCCTGTGTGCCTTGCGCGAGACGGTTGACACGCCTCTAACGGGGGCTCGTGCACTGGAGTGGTGGTTAGCTTGAGTCCTTCCTCAAATGAGCAGCTTGTCCAGCAGCTCTCTTTCAGAGTCTGGTCACAACCTCACACAGAAGGCCTGCCGCGAATGCCCACTGTTGTGCTGCACCCAGGTGATCATGGCACCGTGGCTGCACAGCGACACGCCCGCCAGGAATGCCGCCCACTTGACCGATCTTGGCTGGAAGGTGGCGCACTCCATGACCCACGCTGCCGGTATGCAGCCTCTCGTCGTGCCCGTGGGCCTAGCTCCCCTCAGCGCCCCTCGGCCTCACCACCCGCCGGGCCTACCAGGCTCGCTGCCACGTGTGCACGCATGGTCGAAGCAGAATGGCACCATGAAGTCCTGCCGTCCCAAGCAGCATGGTGCATTCGTGTGAGGACTGCCGGGATGGAGGGATGCGCCCTCGTGAGCGAGGTATAGGGAAGCGGGGCACCATCTCCGATGCATCAGGCCCAATACTGATGGAGGAGGTTTTTTGCGTCTGGCGATGCGGCTCCCAGGAGCGGGACACACATTCACAGTGGAGGGAGACCCGGGGTATAACACCTACGCAGTGTCCGGCAGCTTCATTGACTGGATATACAATAACCAGGATGTGCTCGCGTATCTCATTGAGCTGAGGTGAGATCAGTGGCGTGCGGAAGACTCGACTGCTTTTTCAAGATTTGTATGAGACTCCCTGCGCTGCCTCCCGACTTCGAGTCGGAGGGTGGCTCGTGATTGAGGGAATCTGTGTTGGTGACGAGGGGCAGGCCACGAGCATTGGACCCCGGCTTCAAATTGCCACCTCGGCAGATTCTCCTTGCTGGTATGCGCGCCGCCGCGCTGAGGCCCGAGGCCGCTCCGTGGTTAGAGCCCGAGTAGTGATGCGGGCTGCTTGGAAGAAACGGTGCCGTGTAGCATGCAGACGAGTTTAGTAATGCCTCGACCTCAAGGCATGTACATCCGGCAACGTTCAGGAGGGGAGCGCGGCATCAACTAAAGCCATGCGGTGCTTTAGGCACCACGCGGGCCTGTGCCCTCGGAGCGCAGCCGAAATCCAGCATGCACCTCGTGAAGTCGCCCGGAATTGTGGAATCCTGCGGTCATGGCGCGTGACACGTCAGGCTTGGCGTCTTCACAGGCATCGTGGCAAAAATAGCAATCAGCAACACAACCAGCTGTATGTGCTCAAGCACACCGCACAGCTCTGTGCCTCAAGTGTTGCCTGGCTATTTTTCCTGTTTTGCCAGCTCTGTACCTCAACCGCTGCCTGGCTAATTCTCCTGTATCTCCACCCTTCACTTAACGTTTGCGACCGTCACGGGGCGGAGGATGGACAGGCAAGGAGGCCTTCCAAGCGTTGCTGGTGATGGGAGTGGCTTTGGAGGAAGATGAGACGTCAGATCCGAGCACCGCCACCTGGCCTGGATCGACGGAATGTCAGTTTGGTTCGTGGGACCTGAGTATTGCCTTGGTTACAGATGCCTACCCAACTGAGCTTAGCTGGCATCTCACCCACCAAGACGGCACCCTGCCTTCTACGGTAAGATTCCCACTCATTCCTGCCTCTTTGAAGCAAACCTCGACGAATCGAAATCATCGTCGCATCGAAACTAGGGCGTCCTTCTAGGCTCGACGAGTCCTCACCCCTCCTCCCCGGGTGTGGTGAGGACAAGCTGACGAGGCGCCATATGTTCCCATGCTAGCAGTGTTCAAGTGGCCACAATTGCTGGGGTGGATACCCCGGCTCTGAGGCACCCAGCGGGTGTCAACACCCCCCACAACCCCCAACAGTCTGTCCAAAATTACCCGCTGTGCCAACCCCCAGTTCTGAGAGCCGTGGCACCCGCTCACTTGCCATCGACCCTGCGACCACTTATCCAGCAAGTTGCAGTTACAGTTGGACTCTGCTATCGCCCCCATGCCCTGCCCCCCTGAAGAGCATCGACAGACTCTGATGGAACTGAATAGCTGATTGGAGATTGCCGGCTTCCTCTGCCGCATGTCCTGTTGCTGCGGGTGATGCCACAGTGAAACCGGCATTTCTTTTGCTCTTCACATCTCATTGCCAACAGGCACACTCCATAGCATTTCATTAAAAATAGCTTTCTTCTTACATGCTTTTAAGTGTGTGAGAGAAAATCTCTGTTTGGAATGTCTTTTCTAGGCTGATTCACAGCTTCACATGCTTTCTAGGCTGATGCACAGCTTCTAAGGCAAAATGTTTAGAGTCTTCTGGGTTGGGTGGGTAGGGAAGGCAAAATGACAGAGATGCGAATTCCCACGGGGGGAACTCCTAAATGCTGTCGTGCGTAAAGCCTTCAGATCTAACTCAACTGCTGATTTGATCTAACGGCTCAGGAAACTCTGATCGATCTACTAGCACAAAAACCTCTTGAATTCCGCAGGCTCCAATTTAACCATTTCTTTTGGTCTTCACATCTCATTGCCATGTAACAGAGATCATTAGGCACACTGCTCTGTGCCAGGCTGTTGCTGCCGCCACCTCGGAGTGGTCCACCCGAAGTACTTCTCCATGTGCTCGTCGCGAACAGCTGCCGGGTCAATGTAGGAGTGGATGGCAGAGGACAGCTGAGACCAGCCGCCCAGGAAGCAGCACTTCTCAAGCGCCGCGCCGGTACAAGCCCCCATGCGGGAGCCGCACAAGCCCTGCCACCCCCGCTGCGGGGATGGTCAGCCTCCTCCTGAGGCGCACGTGCCCCGTGCCTTTCTCCTTGTGGAGAACCACAGAGATGTCATCACCTGTGATGCTGATGTGCTCCCTGCGCATGGAGACGCCCGTCTCCGGCCGGCCGAAGGTGACAAAGGCAAACACCACGTAGATGCACGCCCTGAGCAGCTCCGTAGCTGCCCGGCCCACCGGCTCATGCACCGCCGAGACATGTCTGGCCGGCAGCCAGGTCCGCACCGTCTGCTCCTCCCTTGCGGCCTCAGCCGCCTGCACCTGGAGGCGGGACATGCCCTTCACCGCTCTGGAGACTGCCCGGCCCTTTGCAGGCCCGGGGAACCCCATGTCCTCGTGGTAGTTGTTGATGGCGGACAGGTAAGGCTGCATGTTGGACGCCCGCACTGTGCCCTTGTCCAGTATGTGGGCAATGTACAGCCGCACCATGGCCCCCGTCGCCGGAAGCCACTCCCTGCTCTCCGCCTCACAGAAAGCCATGAAGGCCCGAGCCTTCGGCCGGTAGTTGCCCACCGTTTTGTCGCCCAATGCTGCCCCCTGCATCCGCACCGCCAGCTCAATGAGGGAGTTGTCCCCTCTCCAGTGCTCCTGAAGCGCCGCATCCCAGCCGGCCACCTCCTGCACAGCTGCCGGGAACACCTCATACCTCTCCTTGCTCATGTCCAAGTCCTCCTTGTCACCGTCCTCGTAGTAAATTTGGGTCAGGCCGTTAGTCCCCGTAACACCCACGGTGCCGGTGTACCAGGCATCATCCTCGGACCAGTACACCTTCACCTTGCAGCCAACAGCCAGCCCCGTCTGTGGAGCTTGCTCGGCCGCCCGCCTCCCATCCCGCAGGTAATGGCTCACCAGGAGGCGGAGATGCGGAACATGATGCCGTCCCAGCTTGAGGCCCCGAGCAGCTCAGACCCTCCCAGCCGGCTGGGAGTAAAGAGGTCCTTGCTCCTGGGCAAGATCACCACCTCGTCGGCCATGGCCTCCAGCTGCTGGAACCACATCTGCCCCGGCCATTAGGACGCCACTACCGTAGCGGCGCACCTTTCCTCCCGCAGCTTGCGCGCCACCTTGTCGAGGAGGGACCACGGGGGGTTGACCCAATTGACCTCTCCTAGCCAGGAAAAGGCCAAAGAGTCCACGCCCTCGCACCCCGGGCCGTGCCACTGTGCATAGTAGCACGGCAGCTGGGCAGAGAGCTCCGAGGCGAAGCGGTGCATGGTGTGCCGGTGCCACTCCCGCTCTACCCACTGAAACCACCTGTGGTTCAGCCGCCAGTTGTCCAGGTCCCGGTCCCGAGACAAGCGGTCGGCCCACTCGTTTGCCTCGCTTATGATGTACCTCGCCTGGAGCTCGATGTCGTTTAAGTCCAGCAGAATCCTCAGGCGCCGCATCCGCCGCATCCGCCGCATCAGCTCCGGGTTGCGCGACGTGAAGTGCGAGAGCATGGCCACTACCGCCTAGATGTCGCAGTAGAGGCGCACCACGTTGCCGGTGAGCTCTCTCAGGAAGGATTGCACCGTCTTGTACACGGCCTCCAAATCCAGGTGCGTGATGTGGAGATGCCGTAGCTCGTCGGACCAGAATCCTCTTGCCGCGTGCTTGAGGTTCAACACTCCGCCCCATGCGAATAGAAACGCGTCAGTGTGCACCTTCGCTCTCGTGGGGCTGCGCAAGATCTTGCGACCGTTCCACCGGCTCTGAGCCGGCAGCCTGAGCCACAACTCGATGTCGCTCCACGCATGCCGTGTGAGTTTCACCTTCGCGCCCCATCCCCACCTCGTGGAGAGCACAAAGTGCAGCTCCCTGAGATACAATCTCGCCGGAGGAACTGCCAGATACACCGACTGGCAGAGCCCCGTGAATTTTGCAACGCCTCGCTGAGAAGCGTCTTGGCCTGCAGGTGGATCTGCTGCAGCCTTGCCGGTGTCACACGGAACTGTCCCGCCTTGAGGTCCACTTCCAGCCCGAGATGCTCCACCAGTTGTGTCGGCTCCCATTGCCCCTTCTCGTTGCGCGACAACCTGAGTCTCACTAAGACCTGAGATGTCAGCTCGCGCGCCCTGAGCGCCTCAATCTAGCTGCTTAGCAGCTGCGGGAAGTCGTCCATGTAGGGGACCCACGCCCCCTGCTGATGCTCCTCGCGGCCGCATCCTCCAGCTCGCATGCGAACTGCCCAGCGCCGTCGCACCTTGCTTCCGCTTTGCAGCTTCCGCACCTCTCGCCGATCCTCTGCGGATCGCGGAGAACGCAGGCACTCCACGAGCACCTTCATGACCTTGACGAAGATGCGGGGCGAGTCGTTCCAGCCGAAGGGAAGGGCGCCGCACTGGAATAACTCCCCCCGCACGTCGAATTGCATGTATTCCTGGAAGGCGGGGTCGATCCCCACGACGTGGTGGCCGTCCTGGAGGTCGAAGCTGATGCACCAGTTGTTCGGCTTGGCAAGCCGTCGCAGCTTCTTGAGCGTCTCCATCTTGCACCTAGACTTGACGCAGTGCGCGTTCAGCCAGCAGAAGTCCATCACTAGACGCTACTTGTTCGTCCCAGGCTTCGGCACCAGGAACACTCGGGAGATATGTTGTCGCCTCCTCGCTCGTACCCATGCGCCCGTCTTGAGACACTGCTCGGTGTCCGCGGCCATTCACTCCAGTTGCGGAGGGGTGGCGTCGGCCAACGACACTCCATGATCGAAAGGCAAAAGCGCCTTGTCGACCCCGCGCATCCTTGCCCTTTTGCTGATCCACTGCATGACTTCGGAATTCGCGCCAGCTGCGCGCCATGCCCCCCTTTTGCTCCGCCCCCTTTCTTGCAGGGTGGGCTCTTTCCGTTGGATGCCCCGAGGGGCGGAAGGCGTCCAACACTTTCCTGATCGGAAAGCTAGGTCTGGGCTTGGGCGCCTCGCCCAAGCCTTGACCCTTTACCTCCCTTGCCGCTGCCGCGGCCACCTTCACCTTCTCCAACGCCACCGCCCGCTGCGCCCTTGCCTTTGCCTCCTTGACGGTCATGAAAAGTCGAAACTTTGGCGCTGGCCGTGGCGTGTGTCTGCATCACAGCCTTCGCCTTCGTGGTGTCGAATTCCTTCAACCACTTAGTGAGCACTGAGTCGCTCACCAGCCCGTCGCTGCCTGCGAACACCTTCTCCTCGATGAAGGCCAGCTTCGCCCGCAACACCTCAGCTCCGCCGTGAGAGGTTGCGTCGGACTCCATGCTCGCTCTGAGGTGTAACATGGTGTACCGGTTGCTGAGAAGAGCGAAAACGCCCTTAAACGTGTTGTGGGCGGCGTAAACGCGCTCACTCAAATCCTCCACCGATGGGGGATCTTTCTCTTCCTGACACCAGTCCAAGGTCGTCTCGGAGAGCGCAATCGCATCGTGCATGTACGAAAGCGCAGGGGCAAGCACCAACTGCTCGTAACGCATTGAGGAATTAGTGCGTTGGAGAGGGCGTCGTAGGTCTTGATGTCGTTGTAGAGATCGTACATCTGCGGCATGTCGGTCGCCAGTGTAGCAGGTCGCGCAGGGAATGGAATCCCTTCAACATGTGGGACGTACGGGAGTTTTTTCAATTCCTCCAACTCCGTGTCTCCGCTCTGAGCGGAACCACCAACCTGGGAAGCGGCTTTCGCTGCCGCCTCCTCCGCGACTTCAACTCTCGCTGCGAGAGTCTTCATCTGCTCCATCATGAGCTTCATCATGGCGCCCTGTTGCTCCAACAAGGCTTCCATACCAATCTTCGGCGCCGGTAGTTCAGACGCGCCGGAGTTGTTCTCCGACGCGACTTGCTCACTTTCTTGATCGGACATTTTCGTAAGTCGTCAAGAAAAAGAAAAAAGGAAAAAACCACGCCCTTGGGGCGTATGAGCATATTAATTTCCCGGCCCTACTCTGGGCTGGAAGTCGTCAAGAGGTTTAGACTTCCACAGTAACGTAAAATGTGGGATAAAAATTTGCAGTGTGCCGCACTAAGAATTTCCCGCGAGGAAATTTTCTTGTGAAGTTCTGTTGTTGCGAAGGCAAAAGAACAAAGCTGTGGATTCCCACGGGCAGAACTCCTAAATACTGTGTAAAGCCTTCAGATCTAACTCAGCTGCTGATTTGATCTTACGGCTCAGGAAACTCTGATCGATATTCCGGCACAAAAACCTCTAAAATTCCGCAGGCTCCAATTTAACCAGAATGTCTCCTGCCACATGCCATCCGCTTGAAGGTCGTATGCATCAGGCTGGTGAAGGATAAGTGCCAGCTCTTTTAGTGCATCAGGCTGTTGAAGTGATGACAAGTGCAAGCAACTATAGTGCCTTGGGTTGTTGCCTTTGAATTGATGACAAGTGCAAGCAACTGTAGTGCCTTGGGTTGTTGCCTTTGAAGTGATGACAAGTGCAAGCAACTGTAGTGCCTTGGGTTGTTGCCTTTGAAGTGATGACAAGTGCAAGCAACTGTAGTGCCTTGGGCTGTTGCATTTGAAGTGATGACAAGTGCAAGCAACTGTAGTGCCTTGGGCTGTTGCATTTGAAGTGATGACAAGTGCAAGCAACTGTAGTGCCTTGGGCTGTTGCATTTGAAGTGATGACAAGTAATAGCTATCTTAGTGTAGATTTGTGCGGCCTGTCATTTGTGACACGAGATCTTAAGTAACGATCACCCTGTACCCTTTGTAATGAGGTGTGGCCGCGCACGAAGGATGCGGAGGGAGTGGGGCTAGGTTACGCCAGGTGGATCAGGTGCTCGCAGAGACATCGCCTTACCAGTATACCTTGTGTGCCCCGGGAGGGTACACTTTCTATTTGCATGATACATACGGGGACGGCCTATGTTGTGACCACGGCAATGGAAACTTTTCCTTACTGTTGGACAATGGCATCATCTGGACTGCCCCGTACAGCAACTTTACCTCCGAAATTTCAATTAATTTCACCATTGCCAATGATGGCCGCGTACCGCATCCTCCCACTCCTAAAGCACCTCCACGCCCTCCCCCTCCTCAAGTCCCCGCCCTCCGCCACCATCACCATTACCACCCTTACCACCACTTCGCCCGCCACCAGTGCTTCCTCCTCTGCCTCCTTCTGTGCCGCCTTCTCCTCCTGAACCATCTCCGCCATCACCACCAGCCACGCCGCTGCCTGAGGCACCCACTGCAACACCGTCACTACCAACCAGCACTTCGGAGGAAGCAGGTGAATCGCAGCTGGATGCAGGTAGTGTTGTCGCAGGGTGTGCCGCTGCAATCGTTGCATTGCTCATTGCCTGCTACATAGTCAGGTGGTGGAGAAGGCAGCAGCGACAGCGGCAACGATTGAGCGGCGAGGCCGACATCGTGCAAGCCAATGACGTGCAGAGCATCTGGATGCCAGACATGCAAAGTGGCCAGCTCACCGCACGCCGGCGATTGGAAAGTGAAAGCCCACATCGGCGCAAGCTATCGGCGCTCTCGCCGCAAAAGTGCGCTCCGCCGGCAGTGTCCAACGGCAGACTTATCACCACAGTCGCATGATGTCGTGTGACCCTTCGGACATCTTTGGTTTCCTGTTGATTTATATTCGGTACATTATGGTACATGGTGTCCCAAGTTGGCGGGATTGTGATAGTCTAGATCACTGGCTCAGTTTATCAGTTTAGGGCAACTGAAGGGTCATGATTGAAAAAGTCCGCTGAACTTGGCTGCCGAAGTCTGGATGCTGAAGCAATGAACTGATGTTGGAAGGGGGGACTGCGGCCAACAGAAGCCTGAAGATTTTCAGTGGCGAGGTGCTTTCACTAGGAACCACCAGTCATCTTGCCAGAGGCGAACAAAGTCCTGCTTCACCACACCATTCTGAGAGCGACGTGTCCGACTCCGTGCCAATCATGAAGCTCCCTCAGTTGCCACCTTGGCAGAGCGCAACAAAGATGAATATCGGAAGTCACGACGAGAAATCCGAAGTGGAGCAATTGGCACATTTAGGAGTGCAGATACCAAGAGGTGCAGACGCGCCAACACCGGGCTGGATTCTACCGGGTGGAGGCCAGGCAAGAGGGAGCAACTTTGTGTTCAGTTTCACGTCCATGTTTATCAGATTGTCTGCCACATTTAGGCAACTGTGGATCGCCCCTGGAAGCACGCCAGTTTGGGAGCTAAGGGAAGAGGAGACAGTGGTTGCGCAAGAATCCAATCGTGCATGATCAAGAATGGCAATGAAATGTCAGATGGAGGATCCAGCAAATTATGCAAGTACGCCTGTGTGATGACGCATACGTGCCGGTCGCCTGTGATATATTCCATGATCTATAACAAGTACAAACACAGCCTAGAAGACCACAATATCACTGGTACCAACCATGATTTCTCAGAAATCTTGTAAATCATTGCACGACAAGAGCCAGCCGACTAATTAATTGTTTGTTGGTTTTCTATTAGCGAGCTTTTCTCGACAATCGATCAAATATTCATAAAATCAATCATGTTCACACGGTTTTGTGGGTCTTTCTTTCCATTCCTATGTGGCAGAAATACATGCACCTGGGTGCGATAATCGTTCATCGCACACAATAACTTCAGACTAATTTCGCATCCATGATAGCCTATCACAGAGACTCTGTCTGGCACCGACCATAGAATGACCCGTCGGATCGCTAATTTCCGATCGAGCATATCATACGGGATTGCTGATGCTGCTTGAAATTGCCTTGAGTTCACTGTCATTTGCTGAAGCTCTTCAAAGTCCGAGTTGAGCATAACGGATACACGTCAGTTCAAAAAGGCCGGGGGCCAAACACATGCCAACACCGGATATACGCATTTACTTCGGCCATGATTTGTGAAAGGTTTTCCTACGACGGCTAACAGGTAAAATTCACTGTTAAGTGTGGATGGCTCATAATAACAAATTTGGAAAAGATGATTAAAAGTAACAAAATTTATTAATAATCGGTTTATCAAACAGTTTGCCTAGTACCTTAAATATGGCTTCAAGACTGCAATATTATTAGCATGGACCAAAAAATAACCATCGTTGCAGTTGATTTTTAGAAAATAATTGCCACTCGACCCTTACAAGAGTTGTGAAAACTATATTTCATCTAAGGGTCAACAGTATGAATCTTTAAGGGGCACATTTGCTCTCCAGTTGATCTATGCAGGGATGTAGGAGAACTTACAAGAAACTTTTTGTGGTAGAAGCTGTGTGTGGTAGGTTCCCAAACAAGAGTTACCCTGACCTGCAGATCTCACTTAGGAGCCGTCAACAGGTGTGGCAATGGGGTAAAACCGGGGCACATCTTGTGAAGAAACTATGCATTGCAAACCGTCAAACAAAGCCCTGCTAGGCAACACGGACACAACGAAGAAGAGAAATCTCTCACACAATAGATTTTCACGGACAGGGAGCGCACATATCATTGTCCCCCCGCCAGACGTGACATTGGAACGGATATTCGATTGCTTTCTTCCCAAATTTCAGCCGGTTTCACGGGCTGGAAGAAGAAAAAAAAGGTTGTGCTGCACGCTCGAGGGTGCAACTCCTCTAGCATAGTGAAAACGTATGTTAGTGAGAAATAACTTCGACTTGCAAAAAAGTGACAAGTGATGTGCCGTGCGAGTACCATATGATACCGCGGTACCACGCGTGTGATTTGCCAAAAAAAGAAGACGCTTTTGAAACAAGAAGTCAAGCGCACACACCGCTTGACTCGCAGGCAGCGCGATGCCCTCCACGTATGCAGCGCTTTTCAAGTCTTCCAGTCATGAGAGCAGCAAGCTTCCGCGAACTTCTGCTTTACGTTTCAACTTTCTACGTTTACAAGTGCTTGAGAGGTTCCGCCGCACTGTATGGCTAAGACCTTACAGCAATGCCTCGCGTATTCCGAAGCAAGCTATCAGAGTTGCGCGTTGTCACGGCAGCGCGTAGAGATGGCTGAACACGAAATTCTACACCAGAGAGTTAGACCTCAGGTTTTTCTGTCTGTTTTCCCTCTCTGCTCCTTGCGTTCACGCATATTCAGCCTTGTGCATACTGGCGCGTCCACTCTTTTGCTGCAAAATCAAACGCCCACCGAAACCCTTCACAACTTTCGTTGGAGCAGGCGGAGGAAATTGCAGGTTGCAAGTTGCAACAGACTCACTTTGCATACTGCCTAGCTCAAGTCAAGCACCTACATATTCGCTCGAAAGCAAAACACGTTTTTCAAAAGCGAACTGATCAAGTTCGCCAAGGAGGCAACGGGGGAAACGCTATCTGGCCTATGCAGAAATATTACGAGGGAAACCTGCACGGGACTTGAAGGACGCGTAACATATTTTCGCGTGCTTTCGAGCTGACCTGTTGCCACAGCTTTCGCCTCATCTTCCTTCCACTGTTTGGCAATGTCCTCGGCGAGAGGATCATCTGGGTTTGGTGCACTGAGAAGCGCTTGAATACTGCTCAAGAAAACTTGCGTCAGTTAATTTCCAGATGAAAGACGCTGAGGACCCAAGTAGATTCCTAGTACATGCTCGAATAGAGACCAGACACAGCTCGGTTCCAGGTGGCAAACTCACCTAAGTAAGACGGTGCGAATCTGGAGAGCTGGACTCCACTTGTCCTTAAGAATATCCAGGCAGATCCGTCCTAGCTGTGTGGGAAAACAAATACCATTAGTAGGTGCCATACTTCAAATCAGAAGATATCCACACCCAAACGGCTGTACCCGCGTACCTTATCGATATTAGGATGATATATCTTAGTGAGAAACCGAACCTGCACACTTCACAGCTTTCAGTTTTACTATTCCGTTGATAGATCAAATTCATAGCCTGTAAACATCGCACGCATAGAAAGCCATTCGTAAAAAACTATGACCTTAGGCGCGGCCATGGGGTATTCTTCCGGTAGGAAAAGCTCCAGCTTGTAAACGCCACCTGACGACCACACAGGATCGCGCCAACTTTGGCATTAAGGGAGTTGCCATCTATGGAATTTAGTATAACCATGGAATGACACGTATAAGCCTTGAAATTTTTATTTGCGTAGGTGGAGTCAGGCTAGTCACAGGTACAAACAGCAAGACGCGTGACGAGCTGCTGGCCAGGGCAGCACGCTGTACCTTCGTAAGGAGACTGTGTTGGACCGAGTATCATAACATTAAAGTAGCGAAGATTATCTTCTGATGGTGATGCGCTTATTCCAGGAGCTATGTCAAGAACAACGGCACCGCACACCCCTATCACAAGCATTTCAACGAAGCAAACACCACGAGATGGATCAACAGTACAAATAAATAACAGCCACTTTAAATAGAAAAAAGACCACAAGCAGTTTTCAAAAAATTCAAACTTATTCTTCCATGGAGCA